>WELA01004268.1:342488-381863 GCA_009602735.1 Mesotaenium endlicherianum | reverse complement strand
TAATGCAAATCAGTAGACTCATACATAAGCAAGGTTAGAAGACAGTGCGTATCAATGGCTTCTCGCCTTGGATTCAGATCCCTCTCAGTAAGTTGTACAGGAGAGTTGGCCTCGTTTCCGAATGCCGAACTGGAGAGCAATGCCTAGCTTATGTACATGGAATGAGTTTACTGTTCAACGGTCAGTGCGATGGCACCGCCTACCCGGGAGTTAACCACGTTGGTAGGACCTCGGTTAACCAAATCCACCGCCATCTCCCATCATCCCGAATAGCCATCCATCATAGGGATGTCATCTGGCTATTCATCTAGCATATCGCACTTAGATGCATATCAAGGCAGTTCGCTGCTACCGAGTACGGAAGTCAGCTTGCTGTCAAAGAATGTGTCAGCAAGCTGATTTATATGGACTTTCAGCCTGCTGCTTTCGACTGAGTCAGCAAACTGATAATTATGTAAAGTCCAGCAGACTGACTATTGACTAAAGTCCAGCAGACTGACTATTAACTAAAGTTCAGCAGGCTGAACGTAATTAACTATTAAATGAATATTATATCCACTAATATACCGATTCATTACAGTAACCGACCTGTGAACAGTGTATCACCTTTGATGTAGGGTTCCAGGAAGGAGACATTAAAGACCGGATGACCTTTGTAGTCCCTTGACATGTTCAGTTTGTAAGCATTCTGACCGACACGACGCACTACCGAATATGGACCGACCCAGACAGGGCCAAGCTTTTTCTTGACCACACCAGGGAGGTACAGGTGCTGAGAATGCAGTTTGACTAAATCGCCCTTAAAAAATGTCAGCTGCCGACGGTGTTGATTAGCGTATTTTTGTTGGTTTTCTTGCGCTTTGTGCAGGTATTGTTGGACTTTTGACAGGGTGTCAGCAAACTCCTGAGTTAACCGGAGGGAGACCGGGTTTGTCAATCCCTTCAGGGTCAGTTAAAGACTTCCCCAGTACATCTAAAGGAGACTTAGGGACTCTACCCAGGCTGAGTTCAAAAGGAGTCTTGCCCTTTGACNAAAAGGAGTCTTGCCCTTTGACGTGTGCACCGCACTGTTGACCGCAAACTGAATTTGAGGCAGCAGGTCATCCCAATTATCTTGTTTTTGGTTAATATATGCTCTCAGCACCTCCTGCAGAACTCGGTCAGTTCTTTTAGTCTGGCCATCAGTCTGAGGGTGGTTTGTTGTGCCGAGCAGCTGTTGGACTCCCATTAACCCCATTTAAGCTCTCCAGAACTTAGAGGTGAATTTTGAGTGTCTGTCTGAGATGATGTTAGAAGGGAGCCCATGTTGGCATACTACATAGTTGTAGAATTGTCTCGCTGTTTCGAGTGCAGTTACTTTCACAATTGTGGGGATAAAAATGACCATTTTTGTCGATTTATCCACGACTACCAGTACTGAATCATGCCCATTGGCAGTTCTTGGTAGTGAGACCACCCAGTCCATGGATATAGTTTTCCAGCGTCCAGCTGGGATGGGCAGTGGTTGCAAGAGACCTCCGGGTGGTGTGTGCCGAGACTTATTTCTCTGACAATGGCCACAGGA
Organism: Mesotaenium endlicherianum; assembly: GCA_009602735.1. Classification (NCBI taxonomy): domain Eukaryota; kingdom Viridiplantae; phylum Streptophyta; class Zygnematophyceae; order Zygnematales; family Mesotaeniaceae; genus Mesotaenium; species Mesotaenium endlicherianum. The sequence goes on along the minus strand of WELA01004268.1, from coordinate 380,299 downwards.
CTTCACATATATCAAGACCTCCCGGGGTAACGCCTGCCAATGATAATGTTTTGGCAGTTTGCCAACAGTTTTGGCCTGCCCCAAATGTCCACCCAGGAGACTGTCATGCGCTTAACTCAGTAAGAGAGACCTTATTTCCAAGTTATTAGGAATGACCAGCTTCAGCCTGCCTGAAGTGGTTTCAGTCACCCAGACCCCTCCCTTAAGCTTATACCCGAGTGCGGTAGCACTACACATACCAGTAGTGGGGCTGGGCTCAAATGTTGGGTCAGAAAGGTAGGCTTTCCTAAGTTGTTCAAGGAAGGACTTTTTCACCTTTAGTGAAGTGAGTGCACACAGGACTTTATCTACAACATGCTGACTAAAGTTCCTTTCTTGCAAGTCAGGTCTTCTAGAGAGTGCATCAGCAGGATTCAACTTCCCTGGTTTGTAGTCGATTTGGACTTGGAACTGCTCCAGCATCTGGCTCCAGCGGTTCTCCCTCCTCGACAGCTTGGACTTCTTCTGAAAGTGGGTCAGAGCTAGATGATTTGTAATCACCTTAAAGGCTTTACCATGTAAGTATGCTCTCCACTGTTTGAGCACATGAATGATAGCTAGCAGCTCCTTATCATGTACTGAGTAAATAATCTCCGCTGGATTAAATTTCATAGACTCGTACAACACAGGGTGCCACTCCTGCCGTACATTACCATCCTTCGTGGTCTTGTCAGGAGACTGCAACAAAATAGCACCCATGGCAAAGTCAGAGGCATCAGTGACCACCTGCATGGGTTTGCTGGGGTCATACACGGCTAGCACTGGGGCAGAACAAAGGGCCTCTTTAAGGGTTTGGAAGGCAGCCTGTTGCTCTTCCCCCCACACATAACCTATGTCTTGCTTAGTAAGGTCAGTCAGTTTACTGGCCTTTGTGAAATAATTCTCAATAAATCTCCTATAGTAGTTAGCCAACCCGAGGAAGGATCTAACTTCAGAGACAGACTGTGGTACTGGCCAGTCCCTTATGGTCTGGACTTTCTTAGGATCCACACTGATGCCCTTTTTACTGACAATGTGGCATAAGAATTCAATACTCAGTTCTTCACTGAGGGCTTTATCTGTCAATACTACTCTCTCACTTCGAGATGCGAATGCGACTTCTGAGAACTTGAAAACTAACACACAACTCACCATTTTAAGGCTGCTTCACACACGCTTGTGGCGTTTGGCCGAATCTGTGCTAATCTCCTAGCAGATTCTATTCTGCAGTCCTCCTGCTTTCACCAGTGAGATTCCCTCTTGGGAACTCCTACAATCCTAACTTTATCTATGATACACTGAGAAGAATCTTCAGCGTCGGCAGAAGCGTGGGGCCTCGGCCCTCTAATGGCCTTGGGTACTCCCTCTTCTTCTTCGCGCCCTTCTTCTCCTTCCTTCTGTTTCTTCTGCTTCTTCTGCTTCTTGGCAAAAGTGCGTGAGAGTGAATAACATGTCTCAGGCAAGATTCGTGCCTTTCGCAGGCACCACTCAGCATCATCTTTCGAGAATGCCGTGCTTAGTCACAAAGCTTAGCTGCATGTCGCTTTTGCCTAGCCATGCCCAACTCAAACTCGTAGTCACTCAGCATGCATGCATACCTCGTGACTGTCGCGCGTGGCTGCTTAGCTTCTCAGCTGGCAGTCACGCCTAATTGGCTCATGGCTAAGAACTCCTGAACGGTGTGTACAAGCAAATGCCACTTGCTCAAGATTCCCAACCTGGCGGCCGTAATCTATCTTGGCATTGCGGCCATGACTTGGCTTAATCTGCCAGTCACACAGTATCGGACTTGGTACCTGCTGGGTGGCTCATCACTGATCCCCAGCTTCTAGTCTCGCGGCTGTCTATGTTGTCAAAACCTCCCCCATTCCTGGGTGTGAGGTACATTGACATCGACCCCTTGCCAGTGGTCTTGATGCTGACATAACCGCTGACTGTGACGAAATCAGTCAAGTGGTCGGTGAGTCAACGTTGACTTTCCGTACCTGGGTGGCCGTAGCTTGCGCTGCACGTGCGGCACCGTCAAACGGATAGTAGTCGCGACACCGATTACTTTACTTCTATATCTTGAGCGTAGGTGGGTGAGGTTAGGTGTACATTCTTTTCTTTACCTTGTACTTGGTGAAGCATATGTGCGTTGTATTGGTAGGAAGGACGATAGCAGCAGTACTTCCCATACGGAGACTCACGACATTCTGGAAATGTGAGGCCGAGCTTTCATCTTCTTTAGTTGATATTCGAAGATTCTAAGGATAAATGACTTTCTACCCCTGATGAACCTCGACATCAAATATTAAACTTATTGATCGACATCCAGACACTTGTATAGCGGGTTGTATGGGACACAATATTAACTAAAACAAATTGCCCACTCTTTCTTCCAGAAGAGTTGTCAGGCGTTTCCAGAAGCCATTTTTCCGCGGCTAGAAATTTTTTCTTCAGGGTGGTTCAGGGCGAAAGTTCTCTGCAGTTCAGAGACTTGCATGCAGTGACCTCCTTGCTAAACACGTGTTCGAGTAATATGTGCTTCTCTGCGTTTCCTGTGCTGTTGCCATCAATTCCGCTACGCATTTCACGTGGATCAGGAATATAGAACGCGACGGGAAGAAAAGTAGGATTAAACTACACTACCAGGTGATCGTCAGAGTGGGTAATAAGTTAGAAGCTGGTCCTATCTGAGAACTGCTCAAATTATGCCTTCCGGTGTCAGCTGAGGTCTATTGCGATAAGCATGTAACTTGATCCTCCAAATCGTGATAGCGCTAGCACCTGAGAAAGAAGGCGTTGCTCAGTCACCGAGGCCAGCGTGGGTCCACGCGAGACACTTGGTTAAGCCTAAGCTATTTGTGGATCGAAAGCTGGTTGATGGGTGAGAGCGGATAATTTCGAGGAGGCCAATGCCGGCTTTTGATAGATAAATCAGAGTTGCAATTGTCGTCACTGCTCCGCTGATGTCTTCAATTTAAAGAAGAAGAATAATAGCTAGATGCCTGCATAGTGCTTGGTAACATAATATACCTCAAAACTGGAAACGCCTAGGCGTTTGTAAAGCTTAGTGGCATCTTATCAAGTTTTGTTCAATAGTCCATCACTATCTGTTCCTTCGTCTCATTGCAGACCCTCAGTATCTTTTGTGATGCCTTTCGCATGATTAAAGGATCCGGACAATCTGGGATAGAATCCAAGAGTTGAGGCTGCTGTAAGAGTTTTAGCAGCCTGGGTTGACTGAATGAACAAAAGAGATCAAGTGACTAGCCACAGTAACTTAGCACCTGAAGTAGCTGTGACGCGTTTGCAGAACGAGATACACTGTGAATCTGGCCGCCATGCTTGGGTGGAAGAAGAGCATTGTGAGCAGCAGGTGGCTAGCTCTTGCTGGTGGGCTATGGGTCCTCAGTGGAGGAGGGCTTTCTTATAACTTTGCCATATATTCGTCGGGTTTGAAGGTATTACTTCTAGACTTTCTGTCCTGCGGCTTCTGGCCCTCGGCTATCCGCCTGTGGACCTTAAGCTGCCAGTGGCGACTCCCTGTAGGACTTCATTCGGCTTCTTTTACCCTGTACAAGGAACTGTAGTTGTGTGTTCTAGGGACTGCTTACAATGAGTATCGTGTCTTTCTGAAATGGGGTCAAGGAAATACATTCAGAGGGTCTCTCTGTGGAGCACTTACTGTACCTTTTCGACTTTACCTTTTGGTGATTAGTAAGCATATCCTGGAAGCTGCACTACATACAGAGAACTTGTCAGTATCAACGTGTAGATGTGCTGCTTCAGTTGATCATATTTGCTTCCCATGGTCTTCATTGGTGGAAGCAGTTACAGACGACAACGCCGTTCTCAAGTGATACTTGCTCAGATGGTACCCCGTAGCCCCATAAATTTGCAGATAGGTTTGCAGGTCTTGCCTGAGCGAGACGCATGTTAGTTCCAGTCACTACCTCGTCGCTTTCACGTTCACTGACACAGTCGCACACGCACGCGCACACACACACACACACACACACACACACACACACACACACACACACACACACACACACACACACACACACACACACACACATACAGAGTTCTGCCATGTTTCTATGTATCGCTCTTCTGTACCAGAACCAATGCTCTGGTTGCAAAGCTGACTTAAAACTTGTACTCAAATTCTCTATGTTGTGCTGCTGCAGGAGGTTTTGAAATACAATCAGCAACAAATTGACACAATAGGATTTGCAAAAGATATCGGGGACAATGTGGGGCTTTTGGCTGGACTTTTCTCGGTGTATCTGCCAGTCTGGTGCATTCTCCTAGTTGGTGCCACTCAGGTATCTACGTCAGGCAAACATTTCCTGCACATCATGCAGTCAAACCTCACATTGTAGGACTGGAGGACTGGAAGCTGCCATTGTTGTCCTGCTAGCAAGAGTAGAGAGGGTTGACTTTGCATGCAGTCACACAATTCACATTCTATGCCAGTGAGGTAGCACCACCTCCTTGAGGAGGAAAGAGACTTGCAGGTTATTGGCAGACTTGCGCATCATTCTTGTCCTGGAGTCGGTTAAGCACTCCTCTTTCTTTGAGATATAACCATGTTAAAACACAGTATCCTACACCAACCGCACTTGTTCCCACGACTTCTACTCGTTAAGCTTCACCTGCTGACGGCTCCTGATGCCTTTCTTTTGACGTCCGTGGGCAGAACTTTCTAGGCTATGGAGGGCTCTGGCTGGTGGCTCGGGGTCACATTGCAGAGCCCCCCTTCTGGCTGGTCAGTACCTGCATCCTCCTGTAGCACACACGCTTGTGTCTTGAAGGTGTCTCAACTTATCTTTGCTCCTGTTGCCCGGCCTCGTTGTCTTGCAATACAGCTGTTTCACGGCGTGTGCTTGAAATATGTGAACTAGTGATGTGCAGTAGCGGGCATGTGTGGTTTTGACTTGTGGTATAGTTGTATGTGAGGTGTAGATGTTTATTTTCGGATTTGAAAATTTACTGATATTTGCTCTCTTTCCTGTCTCTGAACCTGGACCTGAAATCCTGGGCGCATCGAATATCAGGCCTATTAATGTAGAGGAAGCTTGCTCCCAATTTTCTGCCTGCTCAACATAACAACTAGACTTGTTGACAGCATGTCTAACTCTGAACGCGTGTTTCCATCACAAGTGGTGTGGCGTAGACTCCTGAATTTTAGTCAGGTGCGTAGATAAGATGGAAGCTTCTGTATAACACAGCCCACATTTTAAAGACCTTCAACTTNGGGGGGGGTTTCGTGCACATGCATCTGCTCCTGTCAGTCCCTATCTTGGGGACGAAGTCCACGGAGCTTTACTTGTAATGATGGGCCGTCTGTGCATCTCAATGACGGGAGAGTACGTGTGGTGAATTGAAAGCAGGTGTGGGTCATGATGTGGCTAGGTGTGAACGGGGCGACCTTCTTCATAACTGCCGGCCTCGTGACCAGCGTGCGCAACTTCCCAGTTTCCAGGGGGGTCGTGGTGGGCCTCCTCAAGGGCGTGGTGGGCCTCTCAGGGGCCATCTATGCGCAGCTCTACACGGCCCTCTTCTCGCCGCAGCAGACAGAGTTCCTGCTGCTCGCTGCTGTGGGGCCTGCGCTTGTGGCGCTCATTGTCCTTCCCTTCCTGACGCCCATCGCCGTCAGTGAAGGTTAGATATAAACCTAGAAACGCCTTCTGACGCACTTGTCCATAGACACGCTATATCCCTACGTAAATACACACAATTATGCGTATGTTTTACGCATGTGGATGTTATACATGTATAGCAGTGTCTGGCGTGCAATTTGCGTTGCATTGATTGCTCTATAGTGGTCCTTTCCATTTTCAAGCGCACTTTTCTTGGACGTGAAGATGCAAACCTGTGCACGCTAGCAGATGTTGCATTTGCAATTTGCGGGATTTTACATGTTTTTAGGCATGCTCCCATACTTTTGCAAAGGAACTTTTTGTCGTCTGTGCTTGGACCTGCTGAGGGCCATGCTTACGTCATGCTCCACGCGTTGCCATGTGCAGGAGAAAGCATCGACCGCGCGGCCGAGAAGCGAGAAAAGCGAAGCTTCAAGTTCCTGTTTGTGGTGTTCATTGCGCTGGCCCTGTACCTCATGCTGTCCAACGTCATTAACTCCGTGTGGCCGCTGTCCAAGGCAGCTGCCAGCGCCGTGGCCCTGGTCATGCTCCTCCTCCTTGCAACCCCACTTCTCGTCCCCATCTATCATTCGCAACAGGCTGCAGCGGAGCCCACTGCGCTCCATGCATCCCTGCTCGCGTCCAACCCCGGCGCCAACGGCGACAGTGGCAGCAGGGGAGTGCACACGTTTGGCTCAAGCGCAGGGAAGGAAGACCAGGGGGTCCACAGAGAGACTGAGGACAGCGTGCCAAGCGGCGGCGTTGGAAACGGCGCTGCAGCTTCCAATCCGGGAGCTGGCAATGCCACAGGTTCAAAGACCGTGCCGGAGGGTCGGGCCGTTCCAGAGAGCTCTGGCTTGAGCAGGAGCGTCGCGCACGGAGACGAGGAAGAGCACTCGCGGAGGCGAGCGAGGGGCTCGGGCTTCCAGTACTCCCTGGAGGGGCATGTGCTGGAGACGGAACAGGTGGCATTTGCGGCGACCGACCCCGACGTCGAGGTGCCGTTCCTCCTGGACGACGACGATGTCAGCAGCAGCATCAGCGCGTCGCCCAGCCTGGACAACCTGGAGACGCTGTACCTGTCCCAGTCCCAGTCCCAGTCCCAGAGCAGCCTCCGTGTGATTGCTGAGGACGAGGGCCAGGGCCCAATTGGGTTGAGCGGCGAGCGGGTGCAGCACAATGGAGTCGTCGCCCCTGGCACCGCCGCAAGGGCTGAGGCTGACAGCAGGCTCGCAGGAAGCAGCAGGCTCGCCGCCAAGGCTCGTACCGACGAGACCCGGTTGCAGAAGAGGAGGAGGAGGAGAGCTGTCCGACCGAGGCGGGGGGAGAATTTCACGCTCTTTGAGGGGCTGGTGAAGGCAGACTACTGGCTGCTGTTCTTCTCCGTGCTGTGCGGCGCCAGCACGGGGCTGACAGCTGTCAACAACCTGGCGCAGATGGGGCAGGCGCAGGGGTTCAAGGACATGGAGATCCCCGTTGCCCTTGTGAGCATCTGGAATTTCATGGGCCGAGTTGGGGGGGGCTTCGTCTCGGAGTATCTTGTGAGGTGAGAACAGATGCTGACCGGCGCTCCTCTCCACTTGTTTTACCCCGGCCTTTGCTGTGGACCTGGACTTGCCTTTATGCTTTCAAAAAGGCTACCCGTTTGGAGCCTGTCTTGTGCTCTCCATTCTCTGACAGTGTAACAAGCCAGAAAAATATGAACTGATTCCAGAGTCACGTCATTCCAGGCCACTATCTGTGTGCGGACTGCCATTCCAGAGCACGTATAGTCCGCTGTCCTTGGTCGTCAACTTCGCGATGGCCTGCTCCAACTAGGCATTGGCGGCACACTCTCTTTCTCTCTGATTCAAAGCTCTTTGTCTGCATGTGTGTACGCAGAAAGAGGAATCTGCCGAGGCCGGTGGTGACGGGGGTGGCGCAGGCCCTCATGGTGGTGGGCCACCTGCTGTTTGCATTTGCTGTGCCCGGCTCCATCTACATGGGCTCCCTCATCGTCGGCTCCGGCTACGGCACCACCCTCACCATGATGCCAGCCATCGCCTCGGAACTCTTCGGGCTCAAGAACTTTGGGCTCTTCTACAACAGCTTCACGTGTGGCGTGCCTGTCGGTACCTACCTGTTCTCGAGCCTGCTAGCTGGCTACGTGTACGACAGGGAGGCTGAGAAGGAACGGCGAGCTGGAGGAGGAGGAGGGGCCCCGACTATTGGTCTGGCAGGGAGCTCTGCGGGTGGACCTGGCGATGTCAGCCGCACGGGTTTTGGATTGCTGCAAGAGACAGGGGTCTGGCTCAGCGCTCAGTCCCCCAGTGCTGAGCTTGGTTTGATACGCCGGCACAGCACAGCAAATGTGTCTCAGCCACTTGAATTGAGCCAGAGCCGACCAGCAAGCCGTAGACTCCTGCAGAGACTGCAGACAGATGTCGGAGAGAAGCGGCTGGTTGGTTTGGGAAAAAGCCATGGTGAACATGGCAGTTCGTCAATTCTGAATGTTATCACGCCGTGGGTTCGAAAGCACTCAGCGCCGACCGCCACTTGTCATGGCGCTCATTGTTTCAAGCTCACGTTCTTAGTCATGGCATTTGTGTCTGCGCTGGGAGTGCTAGCAAATGTTATACTTAGTTTCAGGACTAGGCAGGTGTATGACCGTTTGTATGGGAACCCAAAATCATGAAATAAGCCAATAGGAAAAAGTGGTTGAGAAAATTTATATGCTGTGTGTATTTAATCCTTCATCTGCTCTTGCTCTCACTCGCCTGTTGCAATGCTCAGGTACTTGAAGCTTAGTTTCATTGACGTTTCAAATAAAGAATTTGGCTTCCAGTCCATCAACCTGCCTCTCATGATTCATCAAGCTAGTATGTGGTGCAGTTTGTCGGCTTCAGTAAGGCGTCCCTTGCGTAACTCTTGTTATGGATCTACGCAAAAGCATTCGATTTTGATTGCGTTTGTCTCCGTAGCCCGCCCTTTGGCGGCCGCCATAACCCTTACCTTCTCCACATATTAGGCCTCTTTCTCAAAATCCTCTTCGCTGAGACAGTGCGGCCTTGGGGCTTTTTGCGAGCGGCCATGTCAAGGCGAAGCTAGGTGAAGTCTCTCGCCTGGGCCGCGAGGTAGATCGTGACGGGGGCGTGGGAGGCGCTCTCAATCGATAGAAGGGTTTGTGGGTTGATGATGGTTGGAGTAGATGCTGGTCGGCAGCCATGATCGGGCGCTTGTTAAGAGGGCATGAGGGAGAAAGGGAATGGGAGGGGAGGGTCGCTATGGTGGGAGGGCATGAGGGATGGTGGAAAAGGGAGGGGTAGAGGTCGTTGCGTCGACGGCGAGCGTCGACAGTTGTCGCGCTGTTTCGACAACTCGTTTTTGCGGTTGTTCGGAGCGGCTTTGAGGAGAAATTGTCGGCCCCCCTGAACTATATCGATTTAAAATGTAACTGTCGTAGCATGCATGCAATTTGTGCAGAAGGGCCTGCATGGTCAAAAGTGAAACTAATTTTGCCAAAAGGTTATGCTTTTGTGCTCCGCAACGAAGCTTACCCGGTATGTATCGACTAACGTCGTTTCACACTCAAGCAGCATTATTCTGCATATTTTAGACGAAGACACAGAAGGCATGCATGCATGCGTAGGCATGCAAGGTGTGCGAACCGGGCATGTGAATGATGGGCCTCCAGTCGAACGCGAAAAGCTGTCCAACATTAGGACGTCAATTCTGCTTCCCAAATCTGAGGACGTGGAAGGATTCTTCATTTCTAGAGAAGGTGCGAGGCGCGTTTCAGAATAAGGTGACAGACACATAACCGGCAATGTCGAATTAGCTCTTGGTACACCGTTTTTGCAGAAAGCTTAAACGTGTCACTGGAGTTGTCTATTTTACATCTGCATTTTCTCACCCAATCCGTTGTCTGTGTTAAGAGTCAATTATTTCGTGTTTTGGCTTTCATCCTCTAGCTTTCTCATTCCTCCACACATACACAGAGTATTAAGAAAGCTGTGATGGGCAAGGGAGGAGTCAGAGAAGGGACAGTAGACTGCTGCAGTATACTCCTCGCCATGTTGTTACCACCCCTTGGAGTGTTTATTAAATTGAGCTGTGCCGTGGAATTTTTGGGTCTCTATTCTCCTCACCCTCTTGGGCTATCTTCCGGGCATACTCTATGCCATTTACGTCATTACGCGGGTAATCTGAGGAAACTTCCTCCCTGTCAAGCTATAAATAAGCGTTGTTTCTATCTGAGCAGCTTGAGGGATGTGAAAGTCGAGCTCTTAAATGGAAGCACACACCATCTGCAATTGGGCATCATGCAGACTTGCATGCACATATGAAGAGAACACTTCCAGGTTTCTTGGCTTTCTATTGTGCCATGATTACTGCTTATTCTCTGCCATGCAATTTTTAGTTGATACTATGAAGAGTTTCACGACCCTTGCCTCAGTCATTAGTGGCCTTGATGAAAGTGCACTGCTTTTTTCTGAACCAGGCAACTTGGAGCCATTATGTTCCTTCTTTGACAATGAAATTTCTTCCCGAACCGGTTGACATTGCAGGACTAAATCAGCGCAGGATGGGGAGAACACCTTTGATATACCAGTTTCACGATGATACGGCTGGATGATTGCAACCCCGCCCGCAGTATCCACTCATATATAGTTATAAAAGGATGCAGCTAAGAAGACCCTCTGCCAGAGCATAGCAAGCTTAGTCTGCACCGTCTTAGCGGTAATATTTGCTGTTTTTTTCCTGCTTTTGAGCTCAATCAGTCTCTCCCCTCTGTCACTCTCTTTATTAGCTTGTATGTCTGAACTTAATTGCACTTATATGACATCTGATTAGTATACTGGCAAACTTTGACCAGGTATGTACCATCGTGTTTGATAAGGCCATCATTTAAGTGGCAACCGAGGAATTAATATGGATGCTCATGTAACTCATGCTGGTTCCTGATTCGTTTCACGAGATAGTAAAACTGATTGCCAACAGAGAGAAACATAAGCTACGCTAAATGACGACTTAGAGCTTGCTGATGCCTTTAGCGAGCAAGTCGTGAATCCAGCATGCCTGTCTCATTGCCAGATTCTGTTGCAATCTTATGAGGGTCCTGCACCACATACAGTAGGTAGCACGCTTAATGAACAGAGAAAAAGAGGACCCTTTCAGAAGATGACTAGACCCCATATGCCAGTAGGCCTACACTTAAATAGAGGCCATTTACGTCATGATGATTCTGTGATGTAAAAGCAAGACATTTGCTGGACTACATAGTCCTCGATGGATATTCTCACCTCCATGCCCCACTGTACATAGTCAGGGGACTCGCATGCCTTGTACTCAGCAACAACGTCGCGAATGACCTCCTCAGCCTCGTCAAATTCTGCCGCCATGTCCCATCCCTGCGCAGCTTCACAGGGACACTCTCTCAACGCAGACAGCGCCAAACATGTCATATAAACACTAGCAGGACCGCCCCCACACAACCTAGATTGCGTCGCTTACACAGTTCAGGGGCTGCAATGCACTCGATAGCTTCCCCAAAAAGTAACGGAAGTATTGAAATGAAAGTGAAGGACGACCCACTTAACATGCACACACGGGAACCCCTCCGACCAGCCTCATTAATCTTGCTGTTTCTGGTCCTTCTAGGCACCAACACTTTGTCGCACGTGCATATGTGCCTTGAGTGCAACACTTGGATAACCTGTACTGCAGTCAAAATGTAAGCACAGAGATTCTTGCTACATAGCAGCAACTTCATCTGTAATTACCCCTAATCTTCATCTGTTCCTCAACAGCCGTCCTCTCACCACCCACCCACCCGCCCACCCGCCCACCCGCCTATCTGCCCATCCGTTTCTTCATGTTCAGACTAGAAAGCAGTAATACCTGGATGAGTAATACACACCTTTGCTTCCTCAATTTTCTGGTAGTTGGACATGTACGCCCCTCGGTTGCGCATGGCCGAATACTGGCTGAGGCATTTGGCCAGTAGGTGCCGCACGCTCGTGTGATTGGCCAGCATAAGGCCGCTGACCTGCATCCCGCCACACATTTCAACAGGCACCACTTAGAGAATGTTAAACCTCCTCGCCCTCCCCCTTACAAGGGGGCTCCAGCAATCAGGAGGTGCCCTTTCAACCATCAAACACCCGGCACGAGCTCTGAAAGATCGGCACCCATCTGTCTTGTAAAGCTCTACCTCGCAATGGCAGTTGGATCGCTTAAAGTTAGCAAGATGATTAGACCAGCAAAGAAATGCTTTCTATCCAACGTAATAGGACCCTCCTGGTTACCATGGGCTGTGCATGCCTATCCGGGCAAACTTTGCATTTTCTGCAGGGAAAAGGTCGCCTACTCAGCACTGAATGGGGATGTACACACCAGCTTTTGATAGCAGTTAATAAAGGGATCATATACGTCTCAAATCACTCCGTATGCAGTACTAAAGATGGAGCGAGGCAAGAAGAAAGTGTACCCGATGGGCTGTAGGAACATACGGTGATTTGCGGGATAGAGCGACCTGCACAGACATACACACACACACACACACCACGCACACACACACACACACATAGCATTTGTACTTACATAGAAAGAGTGAGGCCACCTGTTGCATGTGCAATATATATTTGCAACAAAACAATCCTCTGCACAATGACATGACTGCCGGGTAGCAACGCTGTCGAGAGAACCAGAAATCTGCAGCCTAGTCACTACATTCAGATCTGGCAACCTTTAAGACTGCATGCTCAAAGCCTCGGTAAAAAGAAACCCCGCGTTGGATTCCGCTGATTACCAGCCTTGTGTAGGCTTATCCTGTTGGACTCTTCAGGCGAGCAGCAACAGCAGGCATGAGCATTAAGCACTTACGTTTCGTGGACACCTAGATGCAGGCAGGCACCGAGGCTGTTACGGTACTGAGGACGGCGTGCAAAGCTGAGGCCACCTACCTGTATGCTGCCAGGGCCCCACTCGATGAAGTTGGCCAGCTTCCTCTCGCGTATCCTCTGCAGACTCTTATGCACCTGCGCCCCGCAAGCAAGCGCTCTACATGCCCCGGTGAGACGCAAGGGCCACCAGGCAAGAACAAGCGAAAAGGTGGGCAGCACACTACTTCATCACCTGGTTTACCACCATCATCATCCATATGAGGAGCATGAGTGAGATCAGCTTTTACACGTAGGCCTGCCCAACCTGACACGCCTTCACACCCTCCTTTGGACTGATCATGCAAGAGACTATGCCTGCTTGGATTAAGTAAGACAAGCAGGACCAGTCAGCATACACCCTGCTGCCTGGCCTTCATAAGCCCACGACATCTTCTTGCGACAATACACAAGACTATTGAGATAATGGACCCGCATCGGTAACAGTGCGTAGATTAGCAATACACAAAGCAGTGTCCAGGAGCACACTAACTCATGGGCAGTCAAAAGGTTACTATGGATAATGGCATGCATACGCCTGCATGAGTTTGAACAGCTGCAAGACCTGTACAAATTGTTGCAACCAGCACGAGTTTGACTTCTTTGTGTCAGGTCTGCGCCTTACTGCGTTCTTCAATGAGGAGCTCTTTTTTAGTCCAGCAAACAATACAATTGACAGAGCAGCCCTATTACCTCAGTGGGATCAACATCTCCCTGTATGATATTCAGAATCGATAAGTATTTGGCGAGACTGGCCTCCCCTTGGCCCCGGGCATATGAAGAGACCATGATGTTCTTAGCCTGCCACACAGGTAGGCAGTATTCACCACTTCAGCAAGTCATACGTGCTATGAGTACATACTGATTATTTCCAGAGGTGTTACTTCTTCTCCGCGTGAGGGGCATGGATGCTTGCAAGCGGGAGTAGCTGGCAAAGGCATGTACGCTGCTCCACATATTGCACACGAAGTCAACACAGTAGCTTGGAAATCAGACTGCCATGCAAAATACTATACCTGCTCGCGTAACTGCACTCTCTTGGTAGGCTCATCTCTTAATTCTAGGAATTACAATGATTATTACAGAGGTAAGCATTTGCCAACTGTTTTTGCAAGGTAGCATACACCTCCCCAGCAAGCCTGTGCTCTCAGCACGCAACGGTGATAAAATTCACTTTGTAGCTAATCAAAATGGAGAGGCTGCACCTGCAGAAGTCGTCTCATAACATCAAGCACTGTTGTCTTGCGAACTGTCTGATACTGCAGTCAGGCACCAATGCCACAGTTGCTTGTCAGACTCAACTTCATCCACCGAGTTCTACCTCTTATATTCATAGAAATTCCAGCAATGATCATGAGCAAAGTATGCAGGCTTTGGAGTAGCATACGGCCTCTCTTGCAGTCAATAGGTTGCTGCCACATAAATAGTGCATCCATATGTTACAGGGATCGAGGCCACACACTGATTGACACATACCTGCCGTTCTACGGTGAGGGGAGTATAGCCAGTCATGAGAAAGTGGCAGCGGGGCATAGGCACGAGCGAGGCTACAAGGCCCAGCAGGTCGTTGTTCATGTAGCCCGGATATCGCAGCGTGGTGGTGCTGGCAGACATCACAGTGGAGACAAGAGAGTTGGTGGTTGAGAAGTCGGGCTCCAGAATGTGCAGGTGCTCCACCAAGATCCGGTCAAGGGCTGTGTTGTCGAGGACAACCACGCTGTCAGCATTCTCAGTCAAGCGCTTGAGGGACAGGACTGCATTGTAGGGCTGCACCACCACGTCGGAGCTCTCCTTTTGATTGGGAAACACACTGTAAGTCTGCACCAATTTCTTGGGGTAGTGATCACTGAGGGCCTCCAGCACATAGGAACCCATACCTGCCATAGCGGTTACAAAGTCACTGTCACAGGATGTACATCACTTCTGCCTTATCATGCTCATGTAGCAAAAACCTGGACACTGCTCATAGTCTCTGCTACTCTGGCCTTTTTGTGAGCAGCATTCTATTTGTTGTGCACTCACTTACATATGATACGTGACCAGCAAAGAAGTTCTGCAAATGGCTATGGGGGAGACTCCCTCTTGTCCAGAGCTAAGCTTCAAAAAAGATGTACTTTTAAGGCGCCAGAGGTATGACAGTGGAAATTATACCTGAGCCAGTTCCACCGGCAATGGAGTGGCACAACACAAAACCCTCAAGGCTGTCGCTATCGTCTGCTTCTCTATCTACCATGTCCAGTATCTTCTCTTCCATCTCTTTTCCCTGCCACTCACGACACATGAAGCTCAAAGGACGTACTCAGCTGCAAGTGTAGGCTTGTGTCCAGGTTGTTGGTCACATGCCACAGCTCGATGAGGTATGACTTGCATGACACATCAATATCAACCATGACTAGCTGTAAACTGCATATAGCCCTAGAAGTCCCCTCTGAACCAAGTTTGCTTCTACCTCTGGGTAAGTCATGACCAAAACTCATATGTTGAGCAGCAAGAAAAGGTAATGGCATTGAGTAGTCAAACCTGATGATATCCACTAGCCCAATTATTACCCGCACCTCCGCCATGCTCTGATAGAAAAACATTCTCTCTATTATACAAATTTCTGTATTCTCCGTTAAGAATACCATTAATGACTCTGGGTTCCAGGTCCATAAGCAAGGCCCTGGGGATATAATGCTCATCATCTGCTTGGTAAAAAAAAACATCTTTCCTATCGCCATCCTGCAGCCACACGAGCATTAGAGCAACGTAAGACAAGACGCGTGTGCCTTTGTGACTTTACTTTGTCCTATTACTTGTTCCTTCTAAGTTCATTCTCGTGGCTTCAGTGTTCCCTTTTATTATCTTAGGTCAAATAAACCTGCTCAAGGTTGGAAAGCAGAATAGAGCAGGCTATCTTGCGATATTATTGGATTCACTTCTAAGAGTCATTTGATGGGCAGCTTGAAGGGTAGTCATGGACAATGACAAAAATGAAAGCAACAAAAGGAAACAGGACAGGACACTGGTCTCTACAAGGTCTCTTGCTCTTGTAGAAAGGAATTTTCGTCTGAATTGGTCTCTGCCCGAGTCTTGCCCCATCCCATATAGTTTCAACCTGATCAGCAACCTAGACACTGAGGAGTTCTACTAACCATATCAAAACTAGATAATGAGACAACTAACGTTCTCCAAGAACCACTTTGTCCGAGGTTCGAGTACAGCACAAAGATCTTACATTGCGACAATGTCGAGCTTTTGCATAATACCTGGGTGGCATAATCCTCTAAGGTGCCATCCTTACCAATCCCGTGCTCTTGAGTCAGCCTTTTCCAGAACTCAGCTCCAATCTGATTTCCACATTGTCCCACCTGAAGTGTAATAATCTCTCGGGGCATGATGGCTAGTCTTCCCTTAATAAAAAATAAGACTATAGGGAGATGTGTCTGCTGATCAATCCATTACTGTGTGCATACAAAGTTTCCATCGTCAAACCAACAACGACAGAAGAATGCTAGCGTACGTACTATAACCAGGGCTTTCATGTCCATTCGAAAATAAGTCGAAATGCTCGTAATGGTAAGCCAGTCCTTAATACAGTAAGAGTGGCCTCTGAGGATAGACTAAGCTGCCACAATCATTTCTGTCAATTGATCTTCTCGCCTATGAGACTGCAATTGCTTGAAGAATCATTCCTTCAAGTCAGACGCGAGAGAAGTCACAAATCTCCTTTCTTCTTTTGCTAGACACTGACCGTAAGACGTATGAAGTGCGTGACACAGCGTGACAAGCCCCAGCTCAAGCAGCCTCGAGCTCATCTTGCTCAACCTTTCACCGTCGATGACCACTCTGAAAGGGTCGGATCGCGGCGTCCTTTCGGGAAGTTTGAGTTTCAAAATTGGACTGCTCGTACTTCCCGTTGAAAGAGGAGCAATTTTGTTGCGCATGCTCGTCAGTTGCTGCTTCTGTGCAAACTGTTCTTTCTGCGTGCGCTCCTTCTAGCAATAACAACACGCGCTCCTCGTTACTTAGGTATCCATATTTTTGCTGGGCATAACCGATCCCTTACTTTTTTTCTTCGCTACTATTATACTCCACTCATTATGAATTTTATATTTTCGCAGATAAAGAACGCCTGCCGAAAACATTGAACTTAGCAAAAGAGGGCATTTCGCGTTGAAGTATTCACCAGCCAAGCATTAAATTCTTAAAATCTCATCATGGCGGCATCAATGCAGTATTCTTACCCCCTCATGAAGCAGGAAAAGATCGTCGAAGTTCTTGCAGAGCTGGAAATTCCTTTCTCTATTCAGGACATAAGCAAACCCTCCTTAGAGACTATTAAGCCAGTCTTCGAGTCCTTTGTGCAATTACTTCTGGGGGTGACCAGGTAAATAGTCGTACTTTTCCTCGCCATCACTGTGACAAACTATGCCTCTTAAAGAAGCGTGTGCTTGCTACGTAGTGTGGCTTTAAAATTGAGTGACGACAGAAATTTAGCAACGTGGGGATTGTGCGTGTTCTTGTGAGGGGTGTATTTTCCTCGCTCCTCGAGCAAAGAAGGGTATCATTTGTAGCAAGAAGAATGATTGACAGTTACTATGCCTTAAGGCAATGTAAAATCACTAAGACTTAGCAGATAAGAGGGAATGGGGATGTCCTCTCCTCCCTGTATAGGTGTTTCTCTCATATGGTTCATCATTCAGCAACATTTGTGAAACTCGAGAGATGGTTGCAAGACCGAAGGTTCAAGGTAGACTGCTAGCTACATAAAAGAAGCATCAGTTTCAGAGTTTCCAAATTCAGAGCTTCAATTTATCACGTACAAAGAAGTACCTTGTTCTTTCTGGTAACATAGTCATTAGCATTTCCTGTCTAGCTCCTGACATAATCATGATAGTCCGTCTGTAGGGAAGAACTTCGGCAACCAAACTTTGCAGCGATGGATGTGCTGGAGTTTCCCGAGCTTCACGAAGACTCTGTCGGCGCCTTGGCTTTTGTGAGAGCTGTAAGTAAGCTGATGCTAGCAGCCGGAGTGCACGACTTCACCGTACAGAGGGATATATACAAGCCAGATATGCAACGTACAGTTCGGAACTTAAGTGCCATCATCAACTTCGCCAAATTCAGGTGCACTTGCATAAACTACCTTTTCGCTTTACGCAAATCATGTATCCAATCGTCTGAGAGGTGTCATCTGGAATGTAGAAAATGCAAATTCACCTACATTTACAAGCACAGCATATGCTATATGCTCCAGTGGAGTAGTATATATGAAAGTGTATCTGGTATATTCGCCTATTTCTGCTTGACCCTGAAGTCCTGCAGCCTGTCGTTTCTTTGACAGGGAAGAACAGATTGCTGTATATTCTGAACTTCAGGAAAACTCAGAGTCCCTCCAAGAGCGCCTTCAGCAGCTGTCTGAGGTTAATGCACAGGTCAGTACTGTTAAACTCCGTCAGCAGTCCCACTAACTTAGTTGCATTTCAGGGTGGTTGCTCACATAATTCTCTAATGGCAGCATGCCAGAATTTCCGGTCGCCGTATTGTAATGCTAACTACTGATGTGCTACAAGTGCTGACATACATCCTGCATGCCGTTTATACCATGTGCCACATCTGCTATGTATCTCTATGGCTTAACAGGCCTTAAACTCTGATCTTTTGTTGCCTGCAGTTGACAAGTGAAATTCAGAGAATAGAGATGGAAAGAGTTGAACAAGAGCCAGCTGTGCAAGGGCTTGAGACTGAGACAGACGATCTTGCATCTCAAATTGCAGCTCTTAACAAGGAGCAAGCTATTCTACAAGGAGAGAACCATAAGTTGAAGCAAGTTGTCACAGATATTACAGAGAAGGTATACCCTTTCTTTTCTTTATGCCATGAGTCTGGTTGACCATTTCATCCGTCAGGTACTAGCACAGCTGGCAGACTTCCTTGTCCATTCCCTCTACGTGCTTAGCTCTCCAATCTTTCAGACAGATTTTGGGAAAGTAATTGTGACTAATTACTGTGATTGGCTGCTTTCAGGTGCAAAGTGATAAGCAGGCACTCCATGCATCAAAAGAGGAAGGTGCCAGGCTGAGAGGAGAAATTGTGGAGTCCCCTGAGAAGCTTCAGGTGAACTTCCTGCATGCAATACGCTACTGCTTCTGCTATAATAAACTTAGTGCATTCTGAACAGAAGCAGTTTGTATCGTTATGTGCAGCTCCTGTGCTTGATTTTGGAGTTCGCTGCTTACTGAGGGAATGCGTGTGTAGTATCAGAAGCATTGATTAATAACCTGATTTTTTTGTTCTGCAGCGAACATTGGAGGAGCTGAATGGAGCTGTCGAGCGCGAAAGATGTAGCGTGTCTGAGACGGAGAGACGCTCACGAGACTTACAGAGCAAACTTGATTGCACAGCCAAGGTGCGGCAGATTTGGCTCCCTTTATTTAACAAGAAACCACCCTCACATATAGTGAAAGTGCTGCAGTATCTCTCACCACCTTCTCCTGCCTATGAAGGAGACTTACTTGATTCAAAGGTGGGATGTCGTAAACACCTTACCTATCCACGAGTTTCACAGCCAGGAAAAACCTGACATCAACTTATGTTGGACGCTGTTGGATCAGGCTTACAGGGAGGTGCAAAAGTGCCTAGATCTCATGGAAGAAGCTGAAACAGAGGTAAGCTGCAACTACACCAAATCTTCTGCTACAAATAACACTTGCAACGCAGTTCTGCCAAATGCATTCTTACAAAGGTTGTTCTGGACCGCTGCCATTTTGAGCTTCATTCTCTTTTGTTGCTCAGCAACAATGGCAAAATGAAAGAGTTGCAGATTCCTCTTGAGGAGGATTTTGGCCTTCACCTGCATAGGAGCTCTAAGAAGTTTGTCGGTACTCATGTCTGCAGCTCAAGAAACAAAAGGGCATCTCCAAGGCGGTCAAGACAACCAAGGGAAAAATATCTGCCAGTGAAGAAGAACTCATTCTCCTCGAGTCGGCAGAACAGCACCTGTCCAGACAAGGTGTGTGGACATATTGCAGTCTTGTCAAAAAGACTTCTCCAGCCCATTTAGCCTGAGGCGATACTTGTGCTAAAATGCAGATAATTGGGACTGGCTGCAGTACCACGTATATTGCAAAGCTAAGCAAGAATGAAGCATGCTTGTAGCAACCAATTATGCTATGCCGTGCAGTTTCGGTTCTACCTATCACATAACTTTCTGTTCTGCTCATCGTATGCAGCGCATCACGCTACTGAGAAGCTACAAAAACTGGAACAACTAAGGGAGACCAAGAAGAGAGAGATTATGGCAGCTCTACAAGAAGCCAAGGCTCAGCATGCAGCCACTGAAGTGGAGCACAGTGCCATTTTACAGAAGGCACGAGAGAAGCAAAGCCAAGTAAGACACTTACCTCACTTCTTCTCAGTCTTTGCTCATCTAATCACAGATGGTGTCTTACTTGAGAAGCATGCTATGCAGGACCCTCAGAGGATGGCATTGATGCAGCTGCTAAAGAAGACATTTACATGTCGTGAGAGCAGACTACTGATTCTTGGCAGAGGCATAGCAAACCTAGTGCTTGATCCTTGTGGCCGCTTATTTGCAAGACTTCTACTGCATAGATGAGTGTTTGGAGCAATGACCTCTATGCTGCAAAACCAACTTAGTAGCCAGTGATTATTTTCTGACGTACTCGTCAGTATTATTGTCAGACGCGTGAAGTGCAGATCAAAAGAGAAGAGACACTGGCACAGCACGAAAAACAAAGAGCAGCAATTTTGGATCAGTATCAAATTCTTCACCAGCATGTAAGTTACCACTTCCATTTTGTACGAGTTATTATTTCCACATATTTTCAATTTACAAGCTATGCCATCTCAGATGCATCTCAAATATGATGGTGACTTAGTTTAACAGAACTCCTGCCTATTTTCCAGGTCATTGACTACCATAAATTACTCGCAATGGAGATGGAAGCCCCGCCTCCGGTCTTCGTTTGATATCATTTAGAGAATGTGGTCTTCAGTGTGTATAGATGAGAGAACATTTCTTAGGGCGGCCAACGTATGGAATATAGCATGCTTGATTCAGGGTAGATATGGGCAGCAACAGTTGTATTACAATCAGCATTTTACCAGCATATAGATTCAATAATAGGTGTTGTTTCCCCAGTATTCACAGGGTTCTTTTCGACAGCTGCAACTGCAGAACGAAGCTCAATAGTAACATGATGAGTTCTTAACTCTTCATAAGTCAATTCTCGTAAGTTGATTTCAGAAGTCAAATCTTATTATAGAAGAGAATACACCAAAAGCTGGTATGTTGAGACGGGCAGCAATAGTCCATAGCTAAAATACCTCACAACAAACTAACCGTATTCAACGATGGACCAGCTGCCTCTGTCATGTCAAAGGTGGTCCTATCTGCTATTGTATAGCGTCTTCACTATTACATCCACCTTGTCATGCTTGTGATGGAAGGAGCTATGGTACTACTCATTTCTACCTTCCATACTCCAAATAGTTACATTCTGAGCAACTGTTTTATCTACCACTACCAAACAATATACAGGTCAGCTCCACGAGCACTGCCTAGAGTAGCTTGGACCCCACATAACAATTTGAGTGCCAGAACGATCTCCACAGGCTCAGGCAGCGTAGTCGATTTGAGACTCTACACTTAGCAGTCCATCGCATTCACCAACTTAGTACACTGCGACTGTCCGATGCTGCCAAAAATGGGGAAAAAAATCACGTCAGTAATTGCACACGTGATGGGACACGAGATGGAGGGGCGCTGTGAGTGTTAGGAGACAAATTTCCGACATCAACATTTAATGGAGTGCAAGAGAAAAAGACACGAGCAAATTCCTCCACCGCATGTTGACACCCTTGAGACACCTTAGAGCAAGTGTGCAGTAAGAGCATGGAGTAACTAGAATAGCACATACTATCACTCAAGATTGTTCGCTCCAGGGCATACTGACTTCGAATTAGGCCATCTTAATCAACCCTGAAGTCCATTCCAGTCCCCCCTCTACCCCAATATAGTGAACCCACTTTTTATTTTCTTTAAGCGTCACAAACACTACTAGGGCCATCTCTCACACACAAGACCCTGTGACGTCTGTGGCACTGTTATAGACTATTGCTCAGGTGCAAAAAGAGTAAATTACTCATAGTGGCAAAGAAATACGCTTAAATAAACTTGTCAAAGATGTACGAAAGCAACTAGGCGCTAGGCAGCCCATCACAACCAACAGGAATATCTCTCCCACGTCAACAGCACGAAAGTGGAGATCAAAAGTTAAAAAATACAAAGGGGTGAACAATACATGATATGGAAGACAAGAACACATACCTGTGCGATTACCCACACGGCATAAATGATGCCAGGCAGGTAGCCGAGGATTGTCAACAGGAGGCATATCCAGAACTCAGCACCACAGCCAAATTTCAGAAATACACCTAGTGGAGGCAGAAATATGGCCAACAAGATACTGCAGCAGTCAACGCCCTCGCCACCTTTGCCCATGCTGAAGGTTTTGACAGGTAACTTCGTTCGAGAAGCAGGGACTTTCGGATCCTCTCACAGAATTGTAAATATTGTTCTTATCTTCTGGACACCTCTTCTGCAGTCCACACATAATTTCGCAACTTCATATAGTGATCGCTGCTGCTTCTCTTCCTAGAGAGAGTAAGCCGCGGACAGCCGTAGTGTCGTTGTGTACTGTGCAGATTCTTCGATGCTCCTCACACAGCGAGCTGGCAGCATTTGAGCGCGTTCCACTGAACACTACGGGCCTAGCCGTGACACTTGTATGTCTACACAACAGAGCCTACTGAACCGGCTAGAAAGTGGCTAGAATGGAGCTCTGGAGTGGCTCCGAGCAGCTCCGAGATGCTACGAGTCATGCTAGTGCTGCTAGGAGCACTTCGAAAGTTCGAAGCATATTCAAGCCTGCGACGTGGCCGACGAGTAGAGGTGGTGGACCAGCAGCAAGCTGGAACAGTTCTGACGACGAGGTCGCAAGCAGTCGCAACAGTTTCCCATCTGTTCCCATCGTCCGCGATCTGTTCGGAACTGCTCGCAACATGACTCGCAACTGCTCGCAACGGCTCGTATAAAACAGAAGCCCGCGTTATGAAGAAATGCCGCGGAAGGTAGAGGGATTTGACTTGCCCAGATTTGCACTGTAGATAACTGGTACATAACAATAGATAAGGCAGTCTGAGGCCATTTGAAGGATGTAGGTGCTGTGTGCCGTTGCAGAGGGCTTGGGAGCACCTGGGAGGGGTTAGCTTATTATGGTCAATGTGCACTTTGAATTAGTAAAGAAGGTGGCTCTCTAACACGTTTAATAACCTCAGTGACGCGTTCTTCATTTACAAAGCCGAGCACAGGTTTTTCGTAGAGAGACATGTTTCAAGCAATTTGCTAAGTACATACCCATTCTATGTTCGTATGAACAAAATTCATAATTCAGACAACAATTCCATGTACATGTAATAATCTAAATGAAGATTATAGCACATCACTTGCCTAGCTTGTGTCGACATACGTTGTTAGTGTATCTGACACGGTTCAAATACACTTCTCTCAAATGACACTGTTTGTTTCCGATGAAACAAACCCATTTAAGAAGAGGTCTTCTCGGTTTATTTTAAGAAAGATTCATCAACTAGAAAGTACTACAAGTAGTACTATGCACCTTGGAATGTGACCACAGGCGCAGCCAGAACGGCGTAACGATTCCCAACCCATCACAAGCAAACTCGTAGGATGTGCACTGGGATCGTTCCCTATATGAGAAATCCATATCCTTGGATGCGGGTATCAAAAACTCATGTGTAAAGTAAATTAATCAAATGTCAATCTATTGTCCGTATCGGCCTAACTTGCCGTATCGATAATCCGTATTGTATACATATCCACATCGAATGTATCTTATTATTAAATTTTGGTCCGTTTTTAAATCTAAAACCAAAAACGGAGTTTTCCTTTCGCAGGCAAATGGTTCACATCAATATATTTCAAACCACTTACTCTTGACACGCTCGTCATTCTCCACCCAACGCGATTGACAAAAAGCGCGAGTGCAAGTTCCTATCGTATTGGTTTGGCCTATGGAAGAGGAGGGAAAGGGGACAATAAAATTGTGTCGCACTTTGATGCTGTATTAGCACAGGTTGCACGGGTTGCAACAAACATAGCACAGGTACAATTTTCCCAAACTTTGTATGCAGTGGGTACCACGCGGGGCTGGCAAAAGTGAGTTGGACGGCAAGCGTATCAATGCGAATTATAACTTGTGAAAGGGTAAGTAGATGATGAGTAGGTAGATAAGTAAGAAGACACTCAGGGTTTGGTCAAAGATCGTGGACGTAATTTTAACTTCTGCATATTACTATCAGCCAATAAAGACTATTGTCAACACAATCTTCTGATGTGTAAAATATACACATCACAACAACAAAAGCTGTTTGCCGAAATCGCAAACAACTTTTGCGTGACCCCCCTTTTCAAAATTACAACATAACATTACTTCCAGGTGCATATATTTGGACCAATCACGAACAAGTAACATAACTAATGTCTTCAAAATATATCGATGATTTGACGTTCGTTGAAGAGATTAAAAAGCGTTGAACACGCGTGTGACTTTTGGACTACTCTGAATATCTTGAATTAAATCATCATACTCTTTTGTGAATTCAGAGTATAAACTCTAGGAAGGGTCTCAAAAAATGCACATCAATGGCCGGTGTCCCCGAGCACTTTCCAGCTATTAAGTTGTTGGATATTCGCGCCATTCTAGTACACCATTTCTGAGCAATTAAATGGTCGGCAAAATTAGTACCATGTAGTGTTCCAGATTCGTGCCTTTGGGCTACTTGTTGAAGATAAATTGTGTTCACACATACTTAGAATGAGTTGTAATCAACCAAATTTTCTTATACATATCTCGTTCACAAACAAACTCTGAACATATTGTACCAATTTTTATTTTTTTGAGTTTTTGCACATAGGTAAAGTGACCATTCTATTAGACATTCATTTGACTCACAGCAATTTGGTAATATGCCCTTGTAAGCCTTGTGGTGGTTCACCAATGCCAATGGCTTATCGGGCTGACAACATGTTGAGATTATGCGACATCTTTGTTCTCTAATAATACAAAATTGTGCAACATATGTAATGAAAAAGCAGCAAAAAAGCTAGAAAGCCTAAATACTTGAAGATATTATCAACCTCACAAATATGGATGTGTTAGCTTCATAACACATAATAAGATGAGAAACTTTCATCCACCATGGTCCATAGACCTTAACCCGGTTGCATTGTCATTTAATAACCACCAACTAAGTTTTAACTCAGCTTGAACAACAACTCGCAATACAAGCTGACTCTCTTATAAACCCACCGCTTATGCAACATGCCCTTGGTCTACGTTGTGTAAAAAGAGAGTCCTTTTTATACAGGTTTGTAAGGCTGTGATAATACATCACAAAACATGAGCTTCATTTTGCAATTTATCAATAAGCTCATCCACTGAAGCCAACAATCTTCCTCCGCTTCTTTTTGGAGGTTCTTCGACTTGAAGGACTTGTAATCTTGGTAGAGGATCAACTTCCAATTCCCCTGGAGTCCACTTTGCGATTGGTTTCTTCTTTGCTTTCATGATGTTGGGCAGTGTTGCATATCTTGGCTCATTCAAGCGAAGATCACTTCTGCAGAAAAACAGTGGGCGCACGTTGTTGTGAAGCAATTGTACAAACTGGATGTGAAATAATAATTGATACCCATATTGCAATTGTGTCGTCCCGTGTATCCAATTCCTCTCTATGGTGAGAGTTAAACATCTTGACTCCGTCATACATTACGATTCTCATCAATTGACCTAGCTCAAGTTGATCGCACCCCCACCTTTCCACCAGGGCCTTGTTTGTGCCGCTATGTCACCCACGAATATAAGCCATTGCAATTGCTTGGAGACAATACAAGGACTTTCAGAAGCTCGCCGAAGTGCGCATGCAGTATTTGAAGAAACAGCAACAAGAGGCTGGAAACATTACAAAGAATGACATAAATCTTGCCATCACTTAATAACAAGAAGGTAGACCATGCAAGGACTGCATAAGCAACCATATATGGCACATGACCTAAGAAGATATAGATGCAGTGAGAGACTGGATTTAACTCACGTAATGACGGCTGGCAAACGCAGCTGCACTGTCTCCAGACCTCCATCTACTTCCCGTGTCACATCGACGAACCCCGCCTCCTTATTTACAGTGACCTGTCCAACATGCCCACATGTATGATATCGTCAAAATCTTTGCGGGGAAGTTGATTACGGAGAAACCTATGCTCCTTGCCTAGTAGGATGCTTCCTACAGGAAACTGGTAAAGACGTAAAAAAGTCATCCTTTGACAGAACAGGTCCAACCAAAGTACCAGCCTGCCAGGGCTAACTTAGCCACGCACTTGGGAAACATGCAGGAGTTTTTCCAAATGAGAAATGGAAAACCTTGATAAACAGCCCCTCCTTCTGAATATGTCTTCACATACTGAATAACTTCACACTTAATTACTTAAAAAACTGAAGGCATTTGCACCAGATGCTACCTAGTAAACAGAAACTTTAGATTCATGATGTTTCTATTCAGCATTTGTCTAAAAACTGGAGGCTGTACAAACTTCATGAAACAATAATGAGCATAGTCAACAACTAAGGAGATGAACTTGTTATGCAACTAAGGACTTGGAGACATAGACCAGACACGTTTATGCATACAAATATCTGCATGCGAGGAATACGTGAGACCTATTTATGAAGTCAAAAGCATGTGGCCTCAATACGCACATTTGCATAATAGACGCTGCTATAGGCTCATAGTGCAATTCATAAGTCATTTATTTGCACTCTACTGGCCCTTCTTAATGCATTTCACCAGTCCAAACCCAGCAGGTAGTCAAGTGGAAAGCCCCCACTGCGTTTGTGGAGAAGCATTGACGAGGTAAAGACATCAGTTAAGCTGATGCAGGACAACTGATTGCTGTACCTAATAAGTGACCAGATAAAGCAGCCTCGTGCTTCAAGGAGCAAGTAATACCTTAGATGCAAAAGTCCCTTGAGGCCACCGAAGCAGGGCTGCCACCATCTGTCCCGTCTGGTTGCAGTCGTCATCTATTGCCTGCAGGTTCAGGAGCAGCCTACTAACCAAAAACTTAGTGGTTCCCCATCATCAACACATGTACTTATTGAGCCACTACCTGCAGCAGTGAAGTGGCTGCCCGCAGCATCTCCCCCCTTGCTCCCGCTCAGCAGCTGGTCGACTGCAACTGCTCCACTGACTGATGCACCATATGAGGCTTGAAAGTTGCACTAGCCCATAAGTCACAATGGCGTGGAATGTGGTGTCCATCTACTCCAGAGCTGTTCGGGCAAAAATGGGGAGCCCAAAGAGCATCTAGAACAATGAAGAGCCCAGTAACAGACTGTGCTACTGACAACAAAGTGCCGCACACACGGGCACAGCTTCCCAGGTCCCAGGGTAAAAGTCACCTGCTTGCCGAGAAGGACAATGCTGGGGTCTTCCCTTTGCACCACAGCTCTCAGAAGCTTCGCAACTGCAAGAGGCTGCAGGTCGACATCTGTGGCCACATGTATGCCCCGGTCGGCCCCCATAGCCAGGGCTGTCCGGATGGTGTCAGCACATTGAGTAGGGCCCATGCTGACTGCAACGACTTCTTTGGCAACTCCAGCCTCCCTCAACCGCAGAGCTTCTTCAACAGCTATCTCGCAGAAGGGATTCATGGACATTTTAACATTTGTCTTCTCCACTCCACTCTGTAGAAGACACCAGGAGGAAGGGGGCACACATGTCATGCAAGTGTATGGCTAAGAGGTTGCGATTTTCGAGGCAACTTAGTTGGAACTGGTCCATAAATTTCCCTTGAAACTAGCCCCCCCCCACATACAAGGGAAAGAATTATTCTGCAACAAACTGCCGAGAAGCAAGATGTTCTCTAGTTCGCCATTTTTCAAAAACAAAATTTCCATTGGTCTCAGCATGGTTACATCCCTTCAAGCTCTTCCCTGGTACTACACTGCATCATGTGTCACAAAGATCAAGATAGAACACATTCGAGATGACACTGCTTCAAATAGCAATCCCCACTCTTATCTGTCTGCGCCGAAGCTATGCAGAATCTTGCAATTTCAAATGAGGAGCAACTACAAGATACATTTGAATCGAACCTACTGATCTATGCACCCATATATATGTAAAGGAACAATGGAGTATCCGGACTTACCTTATCAGCCTTCACTCGTATCTTTGCAGCATAGTCTATGACTCGCTTAACGGCAACCAGTATCCTCATGCTTGAAGATAATCGCAAACCGTCTTGAAAAGTGCCAAATGCACTTCAGAGTAAAACGTCTGGCCTGATATAGCACATGAGTTGGTGAGACCTCTCCCAATTAATAGGAATACTCGAGTACGTTGCAGTCAGGCTCACACAATAAAAATTACTACTACTTCTTATTAAAATTGAAATATAAATCCGTGTAGGGCACAAATCCAAGCTGATACAAGAAGCAACCTAGAGTCCCTTATATTCTTTCGTCTGAGCCCCTACAGAGTTTCAGCCCATGACAAAGATCGTATTCGGAAATCATATGTACCTCTAGATTGTTCAACTTCGGACTACTTAGCAAGAAATATAATGCGTTGCTCATCTACGCATATGAGAAGTTCTGGAGAAGAGGAGGGCGATGTCTGCCAGGAATATGAAGGTAATTTAACTGGTCAGGAATGACTAGTTCGTATTAAGTAGCAACTTCTAACGGTATAGACACTGTACATGCAGGCAAGCTATTGACCTTATAGTCACAAACGGAAAAGGTGCATAAAAGTGTCCTGCCTCGTAGAGGCCGAGTCAAGGACAGCCAGACAACAACCACGAGCCAACTCATACGACAAAATTGGAATACGTAGCGCTAAGCTATTGTCTACCTGGACTATCGCACGGTTCTTTGTGAACATGGACCTTCCAGTTCGTGCTCACTGAGAATACTGGAGAATACGTGGATATCAAGCGACTGCAACCGACCTGGCTCGTCAACATTCTAGCCACACTGCAGGCCAGTTGCAGGAGTTTGGTTACTGTCGCAAGCTAATGGAGGCCGTCATAACTGAGAACATGATCTTGATCTTTCACTTCCCGAGTAATGGTAGCCTCTACGGCCCACAATCACACGCAAACGAGCTCTAACAAGTAACCTTTATAGCATGTACGGTTTTGAGTTTTCCACAAATCTTCACAAAGTGTATACTATAGTCCATATCCGTCCGGAACCCCCTGATGAGCGTACAGTCAGCAAACAAGTCACCCATGGATTTTGAGGGCCAACTTTTTGCACAAGTCAGAGAAAGGTGATAGGATGCCAATCGTGGCTCGCGACGCTGGTGATAATGTAGATCAGACCATTATAGTGTTGACCTTATTAAGATTTGAGCAATTAGAAGCTTTGCAGGTGTGTGAAAAGCATCGGCAATATCATCTTGTTGCTTGAGCTGGCGTAACCCGTCAGCCAACGTAGGGAGGTGCAGTGCGCCTAGGGGAGCTACGCGCAAGCAGTCAATTTGTATTCACGTCTTGCCGGTACGTCCTGTACTTTGAGCAAGGCCCAGTCGAGGTCTGTCACTAAATGGAAATGCCAGTACAGCGAGCTTCAACTTTGGCCACAATCCAAAGAGTGTTCTCCAGTCGCCCTTTTGACGGCACAGCATGTGCACCATAAAGTAGGGCATGCTGACCAAGCTGGTCATGTCTTCCTGCAGGTTCAACCTCTGAAGCACCTGCACCTTCTATACTCTTCTGCTATGGATCATGGCGAATGGTCCGATCCACATGCACAGATTTATGGCTCTTGGGGCGGGTTGAAGGTGAGTCAGTCCTTCTCTGCACAATGAACACTGTGTTCTTGTCACGGAGGAATGCCTAGGCCCAGAGCACTTGCTGGAGTAGCCTTGGCCGAGCTTCAGTCAAGAACCCAGCCTTCTCTGCCGACACTTGCCTGGCTGTTCCCATGTCCCTTACTATGCTCAGAAGATGCTGCCTTATTGTGACATGTCAAAGCAACTTCCACACTGCATGCTATGCGGCAAGAAGATGAGGAGGCCCAGATGGCTGGCATGCCTGCTCCCTGCCCGGTGCCGCTGAGCCTGGCTCACTGGTGCGCTTTTCCTGCAGACCCCTTCTGGTCCCGGAGGAACTGCAGGCACAGTCCCACCTCCAAGCACCCAAGATTATACAGCAGCAGCAGTAGCAGCAGCAGCGGCAGGTCCTTCTCTAGAGTATTCCCATGCTCCACCACCAGCACCTCCGCCTTCTGCACACCAAGCCCCGCCCCTCCGGACCACGAAGCTTCCGCCATGGCTGCCTGGTGGAGCTTACCCGCATGCTCCCCCGCAGTCTCTCTTTCGCCCTGAAGGCTTTGGACAAGCGCCATCATTCCATGACCCTTACGGAGACGGAGCTCACGCCCAAGCTACTTTCTCAGGAGGCCATTATCCTCCCCCTTGGGAGCCCCAGCAGCAGGGCTATGCCTCAGGTAATTACAACGATGCTGCCTGGTATGAGCAACAGAGGGCCGGCTCCTTCCACCAAAGCACTGAAGGTGGGGGTCACCCTTGGGACAATGTGGGCTCGCCACCTGGACCCAGCTGGCTTTTCCACCCCCACGACAGATGCTCACCCCCCGACGGCAGTGGAGGCCAGGCGATCAGAGCTCCTGCTATGCCAAGCCATCACTCTGCCTACGACTATGCACAAGGAGGGCCCTACGATGCTGCTGCTGCTGCCGCCCTCCCTGGCCCTGCTTCTTATTATGACACTGCTGCTGCTGCGGCTGCTGCCAATAGTTGCCTCCTCCTGCCGCCGGGGACGCCCGCCATGCCAGGTTCCCACTACCCTACAGGCTATGCTCCGCAGCAGCAGCAGGGAGTATATACCTATGGACCTGAAGGCGTCGGCACCTATGACCAGGCTGGAAGCTGTGGCTATGGCTATGGCTATCAGCAGCAGCAGCAGCAGCAGCAGCAGCAGCAGGGCGTGCACGCACCGGATGACCTGCCGCCGCTGCAACGGGCGGCAGCTTCTGCGCGTAGTGCCCACGCAGCTAGTTCCGTGGCGTACAGTGAGTACTACCAGTGGCCAGGTGGCGATTTGATGCTCGCTCACCAGCCCAACGTGAGCATCCCCCAAGTGCCGTGGGCTGGTGCACACCCTGGCATAAGTGGTCGGCAGCCTGGTCAACCCGGCCGCCTGGCGGGCGTGGGATTGGGCGACCTGCCAAGGGGGCAAGAGGAGGCTGACGGTGGTGACTATGCTGGAATCTCCGGGGGCAGCCATGGCTGCAAGGCAGAAGGCGCAAGGGAGCTTACAGAGGGAGCAGAAGTAGACGCTGGTGCTCTTGGAAGGAAGAGGAGATGGCTTCACCCTTGGGAGGAAACTTCCGGGCGAGGGCGAGGGGCGCGACATGGAGGGGGGCAGGGGAGGGACGACCCTATGGCTCGCGGTCCTCGCGAGGAGGAGGAGGAGGAGGCAGCGGCGGTGGCCTTGGAAGGAGACGGCCTCAGTGGCAGAGAGGAGGGAGGAGGGAGAGGAGGGGAGACTGCTGGGGGGCAGGGCCGACAGAGCAGGGAGGAGAGCGTTGGACGAGGCAGACGTAGGAAGTTCACGGAGGGAGGCCCGGCCCCTTCTCAGCCTGAGCCTGTACCTGAGCCTGAGACAGGCGGCAGGAAAAGGCCTGGCGGCAGAGAGAGCAGGGCGAGCCTGGGGGGCCTGCAGGGGTGCGAAAGCGCGCCTGGGGCGCAGCAGGGCGAGGGGCAGGAGGCACCTGGTGTGGTCGTGTACGTGTGGGACCTGGACGAGACGCTCATCGTCTTCCAGTCGCTCCTCTCGGGCAAGTACGCCCGCATGGTGCAGGAGAGCAGGGGGGAGGAAGGGGCGGAGGGGGAGGAGGCCGTGCACGAGGGGAGGGCGCTGGCGTGCGGGCAGCGGTGGGAGCAACTCATCCTGAGCCTCTGCGACGACCACATGTTCTTCACCCAGGTGGGCGGATGAGTGGTTGGGCGGGTGCGCGCGTTGCGGGCTGGCTGGCTGGCTGGCTGGCTGGCTGAGTGTGGTGGTCGGTCAGTAGGCGCAAGGGACGCGCTCGTTCGGTCGCCTGCCCTCTTGTTTAAGTGTCTATTGCTCCAGCTGTCGTGGGCTTCTTGTCAAGTTTCGTTAGCTGTTGTTGTTGGCCCCTGGCGGTTCCTATAGCCAGCTCTGGTTGTCAACCGCCATGTGCTTGCTCCCCCCGCGGCTGAGTTGCCCATTCTGCAGGTAATGTGTGTACGCAAGTTGTGTGTGCGTGTGTTTGTGTAGGTATTCTGTGTAGGTATTCAGGCACGCACAGCCAGCCGGCCAGGCAGTCAGCAGGTGGCAGCCCTGGGTACTTAGAAGCCATAGCCGCCTGCACTCCCGCTTTTGCCAACACTGCTACAGCTGCATCATGGCCCTTCGAAATTGCTGAGAGGCTTCTCCTGAACCGTTGCGGGGGCCCATCTGTTCGGGTGGGTGGCAGACTGAGGACTACGATCAGGCCAGCCTCGGCCAGGTGGCGCCCTACGACGACGGCGCCGACCTATCGCGCCACAACTTTGACACCGACGGCTGCGGGCCCCCAGAGGACGACACGTGTAAGCGCCTGCTGGCGTACCGCTACAGGCGCATCTGCGAGCTGTACTCGCAGGTGAGGCTCCTTGCCTGGCTGGCCCTGGGCGGCGGCGGCAGCCCAGCCGCTAGGGCCGCGACATGCGCTAGGTGCCAGCTGAGCATGCATCACGCATTGGAGGTAGCGGAAGGACGTGAGAGGGTATCATGTGAAGAGGGGCCACGGTGGGGGCGTTGCATGCAGAAAATCTCTATGCTTGCAGAAGCGTCAGGGTTCAATGTAACGTGGTTGTGCAAGGGGGCCAGGGCGGGGTGGATGCCAAATGCTCAGCTCAGGATTTCATTTCGGGTCAAGATAGTGTGGGCTTCGGGGCTTAAGGCTTCTGGGTTGGTTATGGGTATGGGGGGCAGCTCTGGGTGGTGGGAATGGGAAGCAGCTGTGGCTTGACTGGGGCTTAGAGTAGTGGGGGCTGCGGCCTTGTGACGTTGGAAAGAGCACGCTTCTTCTTAGAGTTTGGAGTGAGCGTGCTTCTTGGCCAGCCTCGCAGGGAGCAGCAAATCGCTGTTGCGCAAGAAGCGGCAGTTGGGGCTGGATCGCTTGCGCCACGCTGTCGTGTTGCGCAGTGTTTTCAAATCGTTGCTTGGTGTCTTTGTGCTGTGCCTTCTGTGTCTTTGCACTGTGCGAAGAGGACTATGTATGGGCCAAGCAGATGGTCTTTTATGCTGCTTTTTGTCCCGCGACATGTGGCGCCGTTCTAGGATGGAGACGAAGAGTGGCACAGAAACGGTGAGAGTGATCGTTCCTCTTAAAAGGGGGGGGGCAGTGACTGGGCATAGATTGATGACTTGGCATAAACAGTCACCCAAGCAACCAAGAGGGCGTCTGTAAGGTGCAGCCGGGCAGGCCTATGATCAAAGCTGGCGTGTGCTCATATGTATGCAGAAGTGGGTCGTGTGCGTGCCTGTGTGTGTGTTAGAGGGTTGGAAATGAACCAGTCAGTTTCCTGGTGCTGCTCTGCGAGCTATCTGCTGAGAGAGCTGCTCTGCTGGCATCTGGCTGCTCTCCACTGTGGATACCGGCACGTGCCTCCGCCTCTTAGGCATCACTCACTTCGTCCCCTCCCCCCTCCGCCCTCCCCCCTGCCCCCTCCCACCTCCTCCCTCCCCACCATGCAGCCCAAAACAAGAGGAGCAGAAGAGCACAGAATAGGTGCACAGATAGCAGCGCCGCACTTGCGAGGGACTCAACGCGCAACTGTCATAGTGCGCTGGCATGACATGCGGTGGGGGGTGGTGTGACCCGTGCGTGCGTGCTTGCGTGCGTGCGTGCATGCATGCAGGGCATCAAGGGCCTGCTCAAGGGAGACGCGCTGGAGGAGTGGCGCCAGCTGTACCAGGCCACCGACAAGCTCACCGGCGGCTGGCTGACGGCAGGTCGTGCGCTGCACCCCTTCCGCTGCCTAGCACACCATGCGCCATTATATTCTAGTGCCCATGGCACTTGCCCAACGTTTGCATGCCAGATGCAGCCAGCAGAGGCGCCCTCGCCACTTGGCATCTCCGCGTAGCTTTCCTGGTGTAGCTGGAAGCAGCTGGCAGCGTGAACTTTGCCCGCTACATGTCACGATCCGGGACGCTGTTGTGCTGCCAGGCACGGTGCTGCTGCCGCCCAGGGCCACCCCTGTGCTTCTCCTAGGGGCTGGGTCTCGCCTGCCCGCTGCCCCTCCCCTCTGCCCCAGATGTCGACGTGTGCGCGATGGCGCCTGCTCCCCTGTCAATTGAGCTGCGACGAGTGGATGTGAGCTGCTGCAGGCAGGAGCCTCCTGGAGGAGTGCGGGAGGAGCTCTCTGCAACCGGCGACGATGATCGAGGAGGTAGCATGCGCTGAGGACACGGGCGATGTGTGCCGCTGTCGTCAAGGACGCTCTGAGGTGCCCCTTGAGGGACATGGAGGTCGAGACGAGCACAGACTCCAGCCCGGGGGCGAGGACTATCACAGGGGCAAAGATGGAAACGGCGACGGAGGCGGGGACGGTTGCGGACGTGGATACGACCATGGGGACGGCCGCAAGCGCGAGGGCGCAAGCGGACCTGGACGGGGTTGCGAGCACAAGCCTGGGTGCGGCCATGGCCCTAGCCAAGGCAGGAGCTGCGGGGGCAGCGGAGTAGGACCTCATTCTCATCCCAGCCATGGGCGGCCATGCAGCGAACAGCCCGCCTCAGCAGGGGCAGCAATGTGCGGCGGGAGTGGACCAGGGGACGGCGCAGGCCAGGGCCAGGGCCAGGGGGTCACATGCGGAGCTGGCGGTGGAGCGAGAGGAGGCGATGGTGCTGATGCTCCGTGCGGCACCACTGGCAGCGAGCGAGAGGGAAGCGGAGGAGAGCGGAATTCGCGGCGGAGCATCCATGTGCTCGTGACGTCGGGGCAGCTCACGCCCACCCTCGCCAAGTGCTTGCTGTTCCGCCTGGACGAGTACATTGACCCAGCCAATGGTGCGCGTTCTGGCCTTCCCGTCCCTGATCTTTAGTGCGGCGTACCTCTCGTTTGCCCGTCGTTTGTGGGTGGGAGGAGGGAGGGTGGGGCTGAGGCTGGGGCTGGGGATGGGTGTTGGTGAGTATGGTATCTTGGGACTTTAGAAGTTCTGCACTTGTTCGTACCTTGGGCCTGGACAGTACCCATACGGGAAGGATGCTCCTGAAGGTTCAGTTGTAACGGGATTTTTTTGGCCGTTTTCTTGACCGCGCTCACATGCGGTATTTTGTTCGTACTTGAACATCCAAGAGGGATGGATACATGAAGCTGCAGATCCTGGGTGATAAATCAGGCATCCGTTATTTCGGACTGATCATGCCGTCCTCTTTTGCTGTTGCCAACTGGGCCACTAGATGCAAAGATGCGGCATGGGCGCGTGTGCTGTCCTCTTGGCGCCTGCCATCAGCCTGAAAGGGAGAGACTTGTGCGCATGCCCTGACAACTTTGACGTGCTTCGTGGCTGGCACTCGTTTGTGTGCGTAATTTCATGTGCTCCCCTCCTTTGGCCATTTCTCAGTGTACAGCTCACGGAGAGACGGTAAACTGCGGTGCTTCAACTGGGTGCGAGAGCGCTATGCAGCGCCTGGGGTCATTTTCTGTGCCATAGGCGATGGGCTGGAGGAGGAAGCTGCAGCCATGGAGCTTCAGTGGCCCTTCGTTTCCGTCTCGGCACGACACAAAGAGGATAGGCTTCCAAACATCTCTAAGCGGAAAATTAACAGGATCGTAGCCATGCATGAGAAAGCTAAATGTATACAAGGTTAAAAAAATGGCTCTCTGCACAAGCTACACTCAGGCTCCATTTTCATATATGTGCAGCTTCATGTTTTGGACACCTTGTACATAGACGTGACATAAGACGTAAATATTGGGCTTTAATTACCACCAAGAAAAGAGTCACAAAAACATATTGCTATCCATTTCTTTAAAAGTAGTTGGCTACCGGCAAGGTTAAATATCAGACGTCTATTACTCGAGAGAGCTTCTGAATGCGATTGAGTAACAAATCCCCTTGCTTCAATGTCTGCTGGTACAAGGCATTCTTGGCGTCTGGCCTGTTGGTCTCCAACACGCCGGTGACTTTGTCTATCTTGCAGTTTAGTCGCCCCGCCGCAATGAACATGGAGAGCTCTCTGCAGAAATAAAGCCAGAGGTGTACAACAGAGCACGTTGCAAGTTTTTAACAGAGCTGATACCAATTTTTTAGCTTTGACAACCTCCTACTGAAACGTCAGTGTATCTTGAACCCTGACAGGCAAGGTGTCAGACTCCAGTAATCCAAAGAAGCCACAGCATGCTTCAACAATGACATATATCAAAAATTCCATAATCAGAGCCTCATCCCAGCATCTCAACAAGATTAAGACAACCCCACCACGTGCACTCACAATGCTTATAAATGTTAATGAGTTCAGAACGACGTCAGAAGCCCGACTGCAGTCCAGGCGCATGTGAAGCCTGGAGAACAAGAGCTGCCACTTGAATATTTCCTTGCGCAGATATCAGCATCTGAACATAATGTGAAAGAAAATCTCCAGCTAAATGAGAATTCCTCAACCGCATCTCACAGCGGGGCACGTGTTCTGTGGGGCATACCTGTCGAGAAAGTCTATGCCCACCCCAAAGGCTCTGGACATGGCCTCCAGAGTGACGCTCTTGTACGACTCCAGGAACTGCGAGTAGGCCACTACGCGGACCTCCCGCATGAAGTACCGCAAGTGGGGGTACAGATACCTGTCTCGCCTGATGGCCTCCGTCAGGCCAGCTGGAGACGCACCAGGGGAAGTCGTGTCAGTAGGCGGTCAGAGGCAACCATATGTACCAGGGGAGTTGCCGCAGTACAGAATTCAGAGCTAGCTCGCTCCAGTGCAGAAGCTCTTCTCCCGATAATGGTTAGTGTGCGTTTGACATGCAATGCACGCACGCGTGAAGCACCGACAGGTGTCCAATATGTAGTGACCATGTGCTGCCGCAGCTAGGCGGAAGGAAGGGGTCGCAAGCAAGCCAACCGTATGCAACAAACTTCTCTGAACACTTGCATGCTGCAAGCAAGAGGGCGGCCGCGCCCTGCATTACTTGCAAACGTGAGAGCCGACAGAATATAATATCCGCTCCAATGCACTAAGAGACGACCCCCACCAAGAAAGATGGCCGGCTGCTTACCAAAGGCCACAAAGAACTTCTTGTACTGGCAGTTGTGGAGGGCGTTGAGGAAGTCCGTGAGGTGAGGGATGTCGCCAATAACCGTGAGAATCTCGGGCGCATCCACCACCTGCTCCCCGCGTCACGCCACGCCACGCCACGCCATGCCGCACTCTTGGCCTCAGAGAGCCAGCATACACGACCTGGACGTCCCAGGCACTGGGTCTACGTGGCCTGACTTGGATGAGGAGGGCCTCGCCATCACGTCGAGGAGGCAGAGGGACAGCTGAGAGGCATGCAGCCACAGAAGCAGGCATAGTGCGCAGCAGTCCTCGTTGAGCACGCAAGAACAGGCACCAACGAGGGCTTCCTCCAGCCAATTATTCGCAGCAGGAAGCGGTCCCCGTGATGGAGGCCGTGTAGCAGAGAAGGGAGAGGCTCACGTATGCTCGTGCCATCCCCAGACATGAGAGTTACAATCCAGCCCTAAGCCAGCCGGCCACATGCCTGTCAGACCGGGCGGGGGGGGGCAGCAGCATCAGCATCAGCAGCTGTAGGAGGAGGAGCAAGGGGGCCAAAGAGGGTGGAAGGGCATCAGAAGGGCCTGGACAGGTAAGGGGATACCTTCTGCTTGATCTGCACGCGCGTGAGCGACACAACGGACGTGAGGACGGTGTAGAAGATGCAGAGGTCATAGGGGAAGAGCTCGTAGGTGGTGAAGGTGGAGATAGAGTCCAGGAAGAGGTCGGCGCCCTTCTTGAAGCAGCGCGTGGCCATGAGGTACAGGCCCTCGTACACCTTCAGCCGGTTCTTCCTCTCCCAGTCACCTCCTTCCTCAAACAGGCTGCACCCCCCCCCCACCC
>WELA01004268.1:216333-301684 GCA_009602735.1 Mesotaenium endlicherianum | reverse complement strand
GGGGGGGGTTGGAGTTTGAGCAGTACGGGTACGTGTCCATGGGAGACATACTGGACCTTGGCCGGATCCCCTCCTCAGTGGTGCGCACCATAGACTTGCGACACCTGTTGGCCAAGCAATGTGGCTGCCCCCTCGGCCCCTCGTGCCGAGGCGCGTGGTGCCGCCAGCTTGACAGCCCTCCGCCGCCCGACACCACTCAGGTGGGGCCCCCTCTACCTCTGCCTCTCTTTCTCTCCCTGCCCCTCTCTCCCTTCAATATTCCCTCCACACCGTTGCACATGTCAGTTGACTCTGTGCCAGGTTCATTTTTTTCTTGGGTCCCGTGTGCCTCCTGCTGGGGTGAAGGTTTCTCACAGCACTCAAGATACCTCGGGGCAGGGAGCTGGATGTGTTGACATCGGCTGAGGGGGGCAAGGCGAGACACGGACGAACCCCACCGGAAAAAGGTGGGCGATTGGCTTGGGCCCAGGCTGAGCCGGGCCGAGAGGGACTCATAGACAGGAGAAGGGGCTGGATGTGTTGACGTTGTCTGAGGGGACGAGGCGGGGCATGGCCGAACCCCGTCGAAAAGAGGTGGGGGATTGGCTGAGCCGGACGAGAGGCAACTAACTTACAGACAAGGGGAGGGGGCACAGGTGTCTGCTGCAAGCAAGGGTGCAGGCGGCAGTGCCAGGTGTGCATCATCTGAGTCGTTGTTCGGAACTTGTCTTGTCTCTGGTTGCCTCTCTTCCCTGGGGGGTTGGGTGGGGCCCCAGATGAAGTGCATACGGCAGTGCCTGGCGAGCATGGGCGGCCACGCGCAGGCGAGCGTCAAGTACGAGCACCGCGGCGACGTGTACCGCACACAGCACATGTGCAACGACACTGTCTGGACACTTGGCACCTACTCCAGGTCAGCAAGCGAGCCCCCGAACGAGCCAGAGAGCGTGCGAGCGAGTCAGCGTGAAGAAGCTTGAGCAAGCCAGCCAGCTAGCATGCGAGCATGCGAGCCAGCCAGCGTGTGAAAAGGATCCTATGGCATGAACCAGCGCATTCTGCCTCTTCGCGTGTCTTCCTTAGCAGCCGTCCCCATCTGCGCTCCCGAAGACTGTTGCAAGCCGTGGGCAAGTGGCTGCAAGAGGGAGGGAGTGGGAGGGAGATAAGAGCTGAGAGAGATGGGCTGACGTGGCCTTGTGTGCGCCACCTGGCACCTTGTTGGCGGACGGACGGGCGGACGGGCGGCGGGGTTGCCAGCCTGGCGGAGCTGCTGAAGGTGATCCCGGAGAGCGACGGGGGCGCCAGCGTGCTGCCCTTTGTGGTGACCAACGGCGGCGAGGGGCTCGAGTGGCCGCGGCCCGTCAACGTGGTGGAGGCCCTGGGCGCTGGCTCCCCCGCCAGCTCCGCCAAGGTGTGCGCGCGCGCGGGCACTTCTTGCCCGCTCTCTCCTCTTTTCTGCATGGGGGCACGGGTTTTGCTGGGTTTGCTCTAGGCGCGCTGGGGCTGGGAGTGGAACAAAGTCTGCATTGCCGCAGCTTCTACACGTGCTCTTTCTCTCCCCTCCCCCCCCTCCCCCCCCCTTCCTTTGCGAGGGTCCTTCCCTCTCGCTGCGTCTCTCCATGTTTGTATGGGTGCGCGCGCGTGTGCAGACATGGGGCCCATTCGGCAGTCTGCTGGCAGTGGAGTCCACGTCACTTGGCACCACGGGATAGTGAGGCTTACACAAGTGGAGCACTGGGGGCATTGATTTCACCCAGGCCTTCCTTGGAGAGCTGGAACTTGGAACCCAATTTGATGGATTCAGGGTTTTGGGCCTGGGGTTGTCACTCAATGGGAACCCGCTGCAGCATGAAAGGAGGGCCCCCTCCGGCTGCATTTCACTTTGCATGACAGCCTGCGCTGCCTCTCTGAAGTGGAGATACTCACCCTCCTCTCCTCGCCCTTGCACAGCCTTGCGAGAAGTGGCAGCCATTCGTCTGCGTGTCCTCCTCGGCGCCGCGCATGCAGATAAGGGAAGGCTTGCGGCTATCGAAGCCTACTTTACGACAAGTCCTGACAAGTGGCATGTTCCGGTACTGTTCGTGCTGCCTGTGGCCTAGTCACGTCGAGTGCTGACAAGTGGCGTTGCCCGGTGCGTTGCGGGGCGCGTGCTGCTTGTGGCCTCTATTTACCCCCTACCCCGCAGTTCCTGGCGCTGTCGAGCACCTTCCAGCCGCGCATCGCCGACTTCCGCCGCTTCCCGCCAGCTGTCAAGACGCCCGCGCTCTCGCTGCTCATGAAGGCACGCCCCTATCTTCCCCCGGTCCCCCCTCTCTTCCCTCTCTTGCTCCTTGCCCGTCTTCCCGATAACCCAACCTACTTGTTGTGAGCCGTTCCGGCATTCCAGCCATGAGCAGAATGCCCGTGCAATATTGTGAAGGGGCGTGTCTTCTGTAGTCCGCAAATCAAAAGAGCAGGCACACAAGGCAGAGGTAGCAGGGCAAAGGGCGATGTTTTCTCGGCAATGGCCGCCCTTGAGTTCGCAGCTTGCCCACTCGCAGCAGACCTCGACAGCTCTCCTTAGGGCCAGTAACCTGAACTTTGACTCGGAGGAGGTGGAACCAGAAACTCGAAACACAAGATCCGCATCAAGGGCATCTCTCCTAAAACAATAGTGGGACAGTGAGTGTGCACTTGCCTCAGAAGGACGAGGAGCGTGCAGCATGTGCACACGCCAGGTTTCCTGTGTGCTCTCGTCTAAGAAAGTGAAAAACTGGCGAGGGGCGGGGGTCTGCTCGGGTGTGCAGAACACGAGGGTGCTGCACTTCACGCCGGAGTTTATGAGGGTCGGGCGCGAGTTTGTGAAGGACAAGATTGGGCGGGATTTCGCGTGCATGCACCTCCGGGCTGGCGNCCTCTCCCTACCCCTCTCCCTCCCCCTCGCCTTTTATTTCCTGTCATTATCACGCGCATTAGTGAGTGAATTTGTGTGTGCTTCAAATGTATACACCCTGTATTAGAACAAGATATTATGTGCATGACTTCCGCTATGAACTTTGGGGGCTTGGAATTGGGGAAAGCAGCAGGGCGGAGAGACAATTGGAGCACATATATCGAACAAGAGGCCAATGGAAAGACGCAAACAACAAGATTACGTTGTTTGTCATGACCGACCTAGATGAAGCAGCTTGGAAGGGTCTCAGCTTGCTCGGCCGTCTCGGGGACATGGGGTTTGACGTCCGCACAACTGCGGGCTATAGGGACACGATTGAGGAGGCTGGGAAGCTCACAGTGCTCCGAGAATACGGCCTTGCGGCCAATCGGATACCGAAGAGTCTTCTCTCCGCCAACGGGTTGGGGGTGGCAGAGAGCGCTCTGAACGGCACACAGAGCCCCAATGATGTAGTGCTCTTTGTGGAGCAAGTGATTTGTAGTTGCGCAACCCTAGGATTCGTTAGCACTTATAGGTCGACAGCCTCTAGCCACATACACAACCTAAGAAAGAATCGTGCATGCTTCCGCTAGCACATTGTGACTCTGCGACACAAGTTGCCGCGGATGATTTGGAATACATACTTCTGGCCCCTATTTCAGTTGTCCACGAGCTCCAGCACGTTTTATACATCTTGCATATGATAGTGGGGCCTGTTTGAAGTGGATTGTAACTGGATAGTGCACAATTTTGCCCGCTTGCAATATCCTATTCCAAAAAGACGCACCTCCACTCGGAAACATGCACACGCACTTCTCTTTTAGAACGTTCCTTTTATTAAGGACTTCCAAACTATGGCTTTTGAGAGGTATTCAGCTAATTTGCATGGTCAACTTAATGTGAATAATGTTTGTCATGTTGTGTTTGTACCTAAATATACATACATTGTATGGTAGTTGAAGCATCAAGAGATATCAACGACTGAGTTTGCCACTTTTCACCTTTTTTGGGCGTAAAACTACATATCTGTACCTCCTTATAAGGAGAATGTGTGGGAGTGGCTACTGTAGTTTCCTCGTGTCTTGCGTCAATTAGACTACAACTGCTCAGCGTACATGGGCCCCATACAAATATTTAGTCATTACTATCTTTGAATGCACAAATAGATCACTGAGGTCGAGCATATTCTTGGGACCTTATTGTGCGCTTGTCGATTGCCAACCAGTAAGCTTGAGGAGCAGAATTGTAGAGATCGGCCCAGTAACAAGTTCACGGACTCCGCATTTGCCTGGAGACTAAGGAGAAGGAACAAGTTGTCCTCTTCAAACTGCGGCAAGCTTAAGGTGATCTGTTACACACACGTCTGACAGCACTGATGCTATCCGTATGAGCCTAAAAGAGGTAAAGAATTAAAGCAATATAATCTCTTAAAGACAGGCAAACATGTTGTGCTAACTAGCAATATAAAGTGAAGTTATCTCCAATGGGACTTTGAGACAATAAAGACATTATAGGTGTTGCTCTTTGATATGATGAGCATCTGTATCCGCTTTTGACCATCAATGGCCACGGCCAAACACGTTGCACGCACGATCACATTGTATAGGTAGTGTGGCCCATCTGCCGAAGTGCAGTGCATTTGCTGAAATGCAGCGTTCCATTGAACCACGAAGATATGGAATTGAAGAGTGAAAAAATACATCATGTTGCAATATTTATCTTTACAACTAGTGTACAAGAGGATCTTTCCCTGCAACTCATGAGCAGGCCCTCAAACAGGCAAGCTTCTAATTCTGAATCTGCATGCAACTGCCCAGAAGGGGTATACTATGGAGGGATCAAAGCACTCCAGAATTTAAGAACCAAAGCTGTATTCCAGGAGCACGTGCAAGGCCTACGTCGTCACCACTGACGCCAAGCGAGCTGTGACCTATGTATGGGGGGCGTGGCAGGCTAGCCCGACGCGGGAACCTCTGTGAACCAATCTAAACTGTGCTGGCAGGCATGGCCGTTGGCGTGATGCCCTTGACGGCGCCCTTCAGGATGGCGCGCTTGCCCATGGGGTTGAGCACCGTGCGCGGGTCAAACGCCTTGCGCATCTTCGACACCGTCCACGCCGTGTGGATGGCGTGGCCCGTCGACGCCAGGGCCTCCTTGGTTGCATCTCCCGCCTGCGACCCGTATCTGCGCACGCAACACAGGGGAAGCCAAGGGCATGAGCACCACGCTAACACACTAACTAGCCTCAGGAAAAGTCTCAAGGGAACGCAATCATGGTAACTTTCAGGCAAATCACTCTCCGAGCGACAGGCCACATCTGCCTGGACCTACGTAACGGCCACAGTGCATTTGCTTCCTTCAGGGACTTCTGGCATGCAACCTATTTGTAGCACTTGGGAACCGGCATGTGGCACGGCATGATCTTCAAGAAGAAAGAGGCACTTCTAATGGGCCAGCTCCGCATAAATACAGCTTGCCTTGCACTCACGTAGATCCTGGCCTCTGCAAGCCCCATGGGGACAACCTTCTGGAGGGCGGGCGCATCGCAATAAGGGGCAAAAAGGAAGCATATGAGCCAGCAGTTCTGATGATGAGAGGAGAGCAGAGGCTGCAAGCGAGCACAAAGAGAGGAGATCGGGCGTACTTGTGCGTGACAACCCCGCTGGTGACGACGGAGGACGTGTTGAGCATGTTCTTGCCCGCCATCTCCACCGCGTCAAAGAACCGAGCTGCTCACACGCAAAGCACAGGGAGAGACAAAGGAGCGGGGGATGCCACGTCAGCTCCGTCCTGACATCTTTGGGCCTGCTCGAGATATCCCCCAGCACCTGCGTCTGCGCACCACGTCCAGAGGCAGCTGCGCAGTTCCCCCTCTGGATCTAGGAATGAGGCCCGCAGGGAAGAAGAAAAGAGGCACCCTTAACCAAGCTGCTTCATACAACAAATCATCTGCTCCAGGGCGTCCAGAAGAGGGCCGCAGAAATACACTCATTCCAGGCCTCATCACAACTCAGCTTAGGGTGCTCTGTGCGTGCTTGCCAGAAGCATTGCCAAAGTCACGCTGGGAAGAGCTTCTCATCAAGTTGTCGGCGACATAGCAGAAAAGAAAAACCCCACCAACATTGAGGTCAAGACTGACTGCATGGCCGCATGGCTGCAGATGCAGGGCTGGTGCTGGTGGACCACGATGGTGGTTGAT
The DNA here is from genome assembly GCA_009602735.1 of Mesotaenium endlicherianum. Lineage (NCBI taxonomy): Eukaryota > Viridiplantae > Streptophyta > Zygnematophyceae > Zygnematales > Mesotaeniaceae > Mesotaenium > Mesotaenium endlicherianum. The sequence goes on along the minus strand of WELA01004268.1, from coordinate 295,598 downwards.
GGGCAAGTGGGGGGGCCGGGGAGCACGCCAGTAGCATGCCAGAGAGCAGCGCCATGGCTGCACCACAGAGGCTAGGCTAGGGTAGGCTAGGCTAGCCCAGCACCAGCTGGCGCTGCTGGAAGGAGCACAAGGAGGGTGGCCAGGGGTGCACAGTGGAATCTCGGGTTTGGAAGGGGGCGGGGAAGAGGGGAGGGGGGGGGGGAGGCTAACTCACCAAAGGCATCCAGGGAGACGATGGCGACCTCTCCCGGGATGCAGTTGGCGGCCTTGCGGCCGAGTGTGGAGCCCAGCAGCTTGCCCGATACAAAGCCCGTGGCCGTCACCACGCCCTTCAGGATGCCGCCCGCCACCTTGTCCGTCCTCTTCGTCAGCTTCCTCACCCTGCAGGAGGAGAGCGACGGTGAGGCACGCACACGAGGCCCAAGGCCACAGCACGGAATGTCAGGAGAATGTTTGCCTATGGAGGGGGGGTGGGTTTGGAAGTTGTTGAGTGAGAGCAGATCTGTGTGAGGACGGACAACAGGCACTGGCAGGGGAAAGCTATCTGCCGGCTACTCCTGACCATGCAATGGCCCCCCAACTTTTTAAATTGTGTAAGAACAGGCAACCCCAGCAGCTTGAGCAGACGTCGTTTGCATCTCACCAAGGGGCCTGTCTGAGTGTGATGCAGCAGTTGTTCACATGCACAGTCATGCTACTAGACGTGAGAATACATGCCTACATATGCCCCTGTAAGAAGAACATTAACACCTGAAGGGGCATACGTTTTCCAGTAGCCCACCAACTGCCTCCATGCTAGTCCCAGCCAGCACTGCGGCCAGACACGGCCTCCTGGTGTTGAGAGGACATATTGTCCACAGTACTAACAAAGAAGCAGGCAAACTTACTTCTCATTCTTGGGACCTGAACTGATGACAGGACGTCAATCCTGAAGCAATGTGGAGCAAGCACGCTGCAGAAGCTCACTAAGACGAGTGGACTCAACCCCAAGATGACTGACCACATCAAGCAAGGACGTTTCAGCAACAGGGGGGAGTCAAGGAGGGTGTCTTGTGTGGAGCCGAAAGGGAAGGAGGGGGAGAGATGGCAAGAGGGGAAAAGGGGAGCCGCCTGAGGGCCCCAGGGCCCGGCACTGACCTGCGGATGTTGCGCATCGTCTGGGGGCTGACAGCCATGTCCGTCTCCGCCTTGCTGAGGCGGCTGATGGCGAAGGAGCCGAGGCGGTCCATGTGCGACGAGGCGGCGTCGCCCGCGTACAGCACGCCGCGGATGACGTGGCCGGAGCCGCGCGCGATGCCCCGCGCCAGCGCGCCGCGGTAGTTGTCCACGTTGGGCGCCACCGCCGTCCAGAACTCCGCGCTGCGCACCTTTGCGCGGCCCTCCTCGTCGACCGCGCGCTGCACAGCCGCAGCCCCGTCGGGCGTCGCCACCAGGTATCCCCCGCCGCCGCCCGCACCCCCCTCCGCAGCGGCGGCGGTTGCGCTGGCGGCGGCAATCTCCTTGGCGCTCTCCGCCGTGGAGGGATAGCGGGCGAGCACCTCGGGCTGGGCGGCAGAGGCGAGGTCGGCGGCGCCGGCAGCGGGCGGCGGCGACTGGGCGGCAGTGGCGCCTGCCTTGGCCGCCCTGGTGAGGGCGTCGGGCTCGTTAAAGAGGCAGTACTGCTTCAGCAGCGCGTCCAGCTGTGCAATGCTCTGGGGCGGCGTGGTGGGCGGGAATGTCACGCCGTACGAGATGATATCGGCGGCGGGGGGGGGCGCAGCTGCAGCAGGTTGGCTCTGCCCGGAAGGCCCGGCGGCGTGGGGGGGGGCCTCCCAGGGCTGTGAAGACTGGGGGGAGTATTTGACAGCCCCGCCTCTGCCGTTGCTGTCGTTGTTGATGGCGTTGTCGTCATCGTCGTCGTCGTCGGGCGAGACGCGCAGGCTGAAGACGTAGTGGTGGCTGTCCAGTTTGATGACGGGCTCGTCCCACCCGAGGGGCCACTGGACTTCGTTCCCCACGCGCACCAGAGCCACCACGCCCTGGCCCCCCTGCATCAGCCGGACCAGCGAGAACTCGCCCGAGCCGAGCAGCACGCTCGACTGGCCGTCGATGAGGTGGACCATTGAGCCGGGGACGCGGACCAGCTTCTCCTCCTGGCCTGCCATCTGGCTGCCGATCGGGGGCTGCACCAGGAGGGTCTGCTGCGCCACCACGTGGGCCCCCTCAGGTGGGGGCGGCGCATTTCCCGGGCCAATGCTGAAGCTCCTCTCGTCCTCCAGGGGGCCAGGGTCGGAGTTGGTTCGGGACAGGCTGGGCTCTCTCGGAAATCCAGGGTCTTGCTCAGCTGGCCTCAGAGACTGGAAGGATTGAGCTCTGTAATTTTGATAGGGCCCTCCACCGCCGTGCTGAAAGCCCATGACCTGGGGGTAGAGGGACTGCCCGGAATGTCCGGTCTGCCCGGAAGATCCTGCACCCTGGGGACGACCTGCTACTTGTGGGTAGAAATTTTCCTGCTTGCTCGCCCCAGCGACCTCCTGCTCACCCCTCCTGCTTCCTCCTGGTGAAGAATACGTCCTGCTAGGGGGGGCAGCATTCTTGTGCTCGTAAGCCTGAGCAGAGAAGGCATTGCTCGCCCCTGGAGAAGAATAATTCGGCTGCTGCTCTGCCACGGCCTCTGGGGGCATATACTCTGACAGACCGGGATCAGGAGGACTTGCTCCCCCCGGGTGCACCCGGCTTGTCCCAACCAAGAACGGTGCAGAAGGACCTCCGACTAATCCCTCCTTCTTCCCCTCGTTCTTTCCCTTGTTCCCGAACAAGAAAACCATATCTTGAGGGCTGAGCTACAACAGGCTTGTACCCGCGCAAATTGACCAATGGATCTTTGCTTGAATCGGGATAACTTATGGAGTACGTGCAGACTATATTCTTCTGCACGCCTCAGTGTCTAATCTGTATGGTGCTTCTCAACTGCTGAGAGGTTTGGCCTAGTTTTTGTTCACGGTTTCGCATTTGAAGAGCAGGATACATCTGCTCATCGAGGATCACCAAGCTCTAACGCAGCATCTTCGTTATGAATTTGATCCGGAAGGCAAAGCGAAGGCTCCGTCCTTTAGGTATAAGAGGTGCAGGCTCTCTTGTATATGCACTGGTATGCACTATGCGATCGAGACAACTGGAGCACCCAAACCAACCCAAACACAACTTTGCTGTGATATGTCCCGAGATAGTTTTTCTTTCGTTGACTACACACATTGCCAAATCTTTCCGATTTCCATAGGCAATCAAACTGATGTCGGTATAAATCATGCCCTATTTCATGGGTGAGCACTTGCCTGCTTCAGCTGACGAGCGCGCTTGACGGAAAAGGCTCAAAATTGCTCCGAAGCACTCCGAAACATGCCGAAGCACTCCGAAGCCCTGCAGAATCCGAAGTATCCAAGTTGGTTTTTTTGACGAAGCCTCCCGTCGAACGCAGGTTGGGGTGGGTTGGGGCGCGTCGGAGCGGGTTGGAGGCTCGGAGCCAGTGGGGGATTCTTTTTCATTTGCCGCAAAACCACGTCTTGTGTAAGCAAGTGACACATAATCACATAACTTTCAGTTGTGCTGAGTTGCTGCCAGCTGCTGCCGACTTGCTGTCATTTTACTACACAGAAGCGCGTGGGTGCGCGTGAGTGCTGCTGGTGCTGCTGGCGTCTGCGTGCCTACACTTGCCTATGCTTGCTCATAGCGGGATCGTGACATGACACGACCAGACACGACCTACAAAACCAGTTCTCAGAATTCGCATTTGTGAAAATCCTCTATTAAAATTGATTAAATCCTCTATTAGAGTGAATCTAGTAGAGGCTAGACCAAAACTGCTCGACACTTCTGGGCAACAGCCACAAACTGATTACAACGCGCACCAGTAGCAAGCACTTTCGCTGACTTACTACCTGCTTTCACCAGCTTTTGCCTGCTTTTTTTCCTGGTTCATTTGAATGTGAATAAATTTTATTCAGTTTCATACATGAGCATAAGATAGAACATATAAAAATTATGCAGGTTTGAAAAAAAGACGTGATGTACAAATGCTTTGGATATGCGCGCGTAGGACTTATTTGGAACTTCTATACCAATTTATATCCTATCCTATCCTAATAAATTGAGTCTGTGTTCTCTGGAGTCTAAGTGCGGGTATGTATATTTGGTCTCTAAACTTTTGTACCTGAATTTAGCCTAAGTTAATGTAGTGCAATATGTTGTTATCCACTTTGGACTAAGTGCTGGCGACCTGCTTGAGGCAGGTCAAAGCCTATTTGCAACCTCTATATTAGTACTCAATGTGCAGGTTTTATCCTGGCTACGCATTCTTATCAATATTGTTTGTGCTGTGTTCTACTTCAAAAGGGTGGGTGGGTGGGCACTAAGTAAATCTGCACTGCAATTATTGAACTCATTTCTACTGTCATCTTATATACTAGCATACTTCTAGCTAGTTTGTGACATTTGCTTCTATTCTCTTCTAAGCTTCTTGAATTGAATAAAAGGATAAATTCTAGGTATTTAGGGCTTATACTTTACAGAGTTAGCTTTCTCGAGCACATGTGAAACTGAATTGACATTCATTCACATTTTAATCCTCAATTTGATATTCACCAAATTGTGTTTTATCGGGCATTTACCTACATGCTTTGTACGAGTTGAGTTGGACTCTTTAGCAGTTACAAATACTCGAGCCAACTCGAGCATTCGCAGTGCATCACCCAGAAATTAGAGTGCCAGATTGCAACACGCGTCCACAAACAATGGGCATGGCGCGTACAAGATAGAAGATTTGGTTAGAGGGAACCGACTAGTTTTCTCTTACAAGGCCCCTACGAACGATCGCAACATATCGTCGAAGCAGCTCAAACGTCGTCGACGACAACAACTTCGCCCCCTTCTCGACCCTCCCTGATGCCCTCCCACCATGGCCACCCTCCCCTCCCCTTCTCACCCTCTCTCTCACGCCTTTCTTAAAAGGCAGGGGGCCATGCCACAACGAGCGGCCATGGCTGCCCACCAGCCTGCTCTCTCATTTCTATAACCTTACGGACCCATCTAACGACCCAAAGCGCCCTCTCATACGCCCTTGTCACGAGCTACGTCACGCCCAAGGCGAGGCTTTTGTTTCGCCATGGCCGCTCACGAAAGCTTCAATGGCACACTCTCCAATTACTGTGTGCACTACTTTGTTGTCGTCACGAAGGTGCCCCTCACGTAAACTTTATGAGGGGACAAAGGCCTTGCTCGTGTGAGCGCAGGCCCGTACGTGCCTTCGAAAATGCATAAGTACGCGTTTTAACCCGGAGCGACGCGAAAGTCTTCGATCTTGATTGAGCTTTTTCCCCGCGGCCCTTTGGCAACCGCCATAAATGTAGTGATTTGAATTATAATATATTAATTTGCATATATTTTAATGCTTTTGAATATATTTGGAGTAGTATTGTGTGGCGTCAAATGTGAACAGATACTTTAGTGACTTGGTTCATGTCCTTTGAACCTTCCAAGGCATTTTCGAAGTTAGAGGAAGAACCTAGAAGAACTCCATGTGGCAAAAGTCAAATGTGCCATTTTTAGGTCAAAAGGACATGTGTACATAATTCTAGAAAGAGGTGGCAAATTTTGGATTGTGTTGGGTGCCAACACATCAACATGCACCTTCTTAGAAATTACTTATGTAGCAAGTATATAAACAAGAGCTAGAACATAGAAAGACATTCCAGAATCACTCTTGTACTTGCCAAATCCCAGAAATATATTAACTTTCGAGAAGCCATCTCTCTTTCAAGAAACTACCACTTGTGTTCAAAGATCCTTGTCTTGAATAGATAAAGTATTATATTTCACGAAGTACTTTATCATATGTTCCACTACAATGGTATTGGAGCTAGGCACTTTGGTAGCACAAGAAGATGGCCGATCCTCAAGACCAACAGCAAGCTTTTGAAGGAAGCAGTTCATCTTCAAGAGACCCTCCTCCAGCGCCGATGGGAGAGTCCACTCAAGAAAATCTGCAACAACAAGAAGCACCACAAGGAGGAGCACCGTCAAATCCCGTGGCAGCCGCTATAGCAAAGTTGACCCCACCACAAGGAGTTCCCGCAAATGAGTGGGCAGCCTTCCTAATGACCGTCCACAACCAAGTGGGCTTGGCCACCTATGAAGCAACCGTGCAAGCGTCAAGAGAAGCTATGGCTGCCATGGTTGCCCCTATTGCGAGCGACGCTCAAAATCCAGCCCCGGTTCAAGCGCCTCCACAAGAGCCTACAAGAGCAAGAAAACTCATCAAGCCCGGCAAACCAGACACTTTCAATCCTGGGAGAGGAGCCAAACTGAATCTGTGGCTCTACCAAGTGGAGACGTACCTCACATTCCTTGAAGTATCCGAGGAGGACTACGTCCCTTTTGCCGTTACCTTGCTCAAAGGAGCAGCAACATCATGGTGGCGTAACTATCACGCAGCTGTATAACAAGCTGTGGCGCATCCCGTATCCGGCCAAGAGCCCCCACCATCATATGCAAGATGGGTGGATTTTCGTGAAGTCCTCCAGAACCAATTCATGCCCATCAATGCGGAGAAAATTGCTCGAGAAAAGCTTCGCCATCTCAAGCAAACAACGTCCGTTCAAGAATATACAATCCAGATTTCATGATCTCACTCTTGAGATCCCCAACATGTCGCTCGAGGAGAAGATTGATCGTTATGTGTCTGGCCTCAAGCCCAAGATAGCAAAAGAAGTGGACTTATCCGACCTGAAGGACTTCTTGAAGATTATTGAAGTGGCTCTAAAGGTGGATACCTTGGATTTCAAGCACTCCGTGCCTTCATCTTCACGGGCACCGGCGACGCGGGTGTACGCAGTCCCTTCCACATCCGAATCTGGACCCACACCCATGGAAATTGGAGTTCTTAGAAGGGACCCCGCGGCTGCCCGGAAGAGTGGAAGACCCTCCAATGATACTTATGATGCAAGAAATTAGCAAGGAGTGAAAGCAACACTCTCTCCGGCTGAAAAAGAAGCTCTCATGACGGCTGGACTATGCTTTTATTGTAAGGAAAAGGGCCATCGTGCACTCTCATGCCCCAAAAAGTTGTCAAAAAACGGACAACGCCGGTAGGCCAGGAGCCTACCACCCCAAGACCCACTTCACGAGAAGACAACAAGCCAAGTGAGGTGGAGACTCCCGTTGAAGACGACGTTCCAGCCCCAATGAGTTTGAGAGGTTACCTTGGAGGAGAGAAGGTCCACATCTTGGTGGATAGCGGAGCTCAAGGCAACTTCATTGCTGCAGATTTTGCCACCAAGCACGGTATTACTATGCGAACTCTTGACCACGACGAGGAGATTATGATGCCCGACGGAGTCTCCTATACTACCCCTTCCAAGAAGACGTACCCCTTGGCACTTTCTATCAAGTCCTTCAAGAATAGAGTAGTGTTCTCCCCCATGCAATCGGGCAAGTACGACGTCATCCTAGGGACGCCTTGGTTGACCAAGCACAACCCCCAAGTTGATTGGAGGGACGGTACTATCAAGATCAAGAATGACATCACTTCAGAAATTTGTATTTTGCGCGCAATCCAGAATATCCAGACCCAAGACATCAAGAAGCCGGCGCACGAGATACTACTGTCCGCCCTCCAACTCAAGAGACTTGTGAGGAAGGGACACGAGCTTCTTTTGGCCTTGATCACGCCAAAAGACATCGAGAGTCAAGAAGGCAGCCCCGTTCCCAAGGAGATACAAGAAGTCTTTGAGGACTACAAAGAAGTGTTCTCCCCGGAATTGCCCAAGGGCCTACCCCCCAAAAGATTCGTAGACCACAAGATAGAGTTGGAGCCCGGAAGTAAGCCCATCTCTCGGCCTACGTTCAAAATGTCATACACGGAGCTAGACGAAGTCAAGAAGCAAATCAAGGAGCTACTGGAGCATGGCTTCATTCGACCTAGCAAGTCGCCATTTGGAGCCCCGGTGCTATTTGTCAAAAAGAAAGATGGTACCTTGAGGATGTGTGTGGACTATCGCGCCCTCAACAAGATCACCATCAAGAATCGATACCCGCTGCCGCGCATGGATGAGCTCATGGACCGGCTGGTTGGAGCCAAGTACTTCACGAAGGTGGACTTGAGAAGCGGCTACCACCAAATTTGCATCGCTGAACCTGACATAGAGAAAACGGAGTTCAAGACAATATATGGACATTTTGAGTTCATGGTCCTGCCATTTGGACTCACCAACGCGCCAGCAACTTTCATGACTATGATGAACACCATATTTCAGCCCATGTTGGACAGATTTGTGGTGGTAATCATCGATGACATCCTTATCTACAGCAAGACCCTTGAAGAGCATGCGAGACACTTGAAAGAGGTCTTGGAAGTATTGAAGCAAAACAAGCTACTTGCAAAGGAGTCAAAGTGCAAGTTTGCCAAACAAGAAGTGGAGTTCCTAGGTCTCCACGTGACTGCTGATAGCATCAAGATGGATCCCGAGAAGACCACGGTGGTGGAGGAATGGCCAACCCCCACAACCAAGAAAGAACTCCAATCATTCTTGGGATTTGCCAATTGGTACAGGAGATTCATCTAGAGCTTCTCGCACATAGCAGCCCCCCTCACGGATCTACTCAAGAAGGACAAGCCATATATTTGGACCAAGAAAGAGGAGGAAGCATTCCAACAACTGAAGCAAAGATTGACGACATCGCCGGTGCTCACACTCCCAAGTCCAAACCCGAATTGGCCCTTCCACGTCATCACCGATCCATCTTCCTATGCAATAGGAGCAATCCTGCTTCAAGACCAAGGCAAGGGACTGCAGCCCATTGCCTACAAGTCAAGGAAGCTAAATCCGGCCGAGCAAAATGNCACGATGCGAGAGGCATTGGCGATTGTACATGCCTTGAAGGTTTGGCGCTGCTACGTTGAAGGACGCAAGGTGCTGGTCACTACGGACCACGAAGCATTGAAGCACCTCCAGACGCAGCCGTATCTCTCAAGGAGACAAGCAAGATGGAGGGGATACTTGCAACAATACAACATCACGATTCAGTACCAGCCCGGCAAGACAAACCCGGCTGACCCCCTCTCAAGACTGCAATTAAATGCAGTGATGGTATCCCTGAAGACAGATCTGGAAGCTCGATTTTCAGCCGCCTATGAAAGAGACCCTTACTACAAGAACGGAGAAGCAGCCTTGGACCCATACAAGAAGCAAGAAGGCAATTTTTGGGTGAGGCAAGATACGGGCCAGAGATGTGTTCCTGATGACTTAGACCTCCGGCTCTTGCTTCTACGAGAAGCACACGACAACCCTCTTGGAGGACACTTTGGAATCCTAAAGACCACGGGCGTTCTAGCCAGGACTTATTGCTGGCCAGGCATGTCTAAGCAAGTCAAGGAGTACTGCAGGAGCTGTGACACATGCCAAAGAATCAAGCCATCATCACGAGAGGCGGGAGGACTCCTCCAACCACTACCAATCCCCGAAAGACAAATGGATGGACATCTCAATGGACCTTATCGTGGACCTGCCCGTGACACCTCGAGGCCATAATACAATACTCACGGTGGTGGACAGACTTACCAAGATGGCTCATTTTATTCCCACGACGACTAAGGCTACAGCACCACAACTTGCAAGACTCATCTTTGACAACATCTTCCGGCTCCATAGACTACCATCAAAAAGTGTCGGATAGAGATCCGAGATTCACAAGCCAACCGGAAAAATCTCTTCAAGAACTTGGGTACATCGCTGGATATGTCCACTACCTACCACCCGCAATCAGATGGGCAAACCGAGCGTATGAATCGTACCCTAAAGACCTCTCAAAAGGCCTACGCGTCTATTCTGGAGCAAGATTGGGACATGTACTTGACCCCCCTAGAGTTCGCCTACAACAACACGACGCAGGCCTCTACCCAAGAGTCCCCATTCTTCCTCAACTATGGCTTCCATCCAACCACGCCGCTGAGCTTCACGGCTGGCCATGATGAAGAACACGCAGCAACAGATTTTATGGAAACATTGGAAGCAGCCGTTACAACAGCAAAGAAAGCTCTACAACAGGCGCAAGATGCTCAAGCAAGAGTCGCAAACAGGTCCAGAAGAGAAATTACGTACATAGTGGGTGCCAACGTGTTATAATCATCCAAGAATATTTTTCTAAACAACAGGCCTGCCGGCAGCAAGTTCTCTCCCAAATATTTGGGACCCTTCAAGATTGTCCAGCAAGTCAACGCCGTTGCTTTCAAGCTAGAACTTCCCTAGATTATGCACATCGACCCCGTATTCCACGCTTCCCTCATAAAGCCACATGTGCAACCCGACAACAAGTTCCCAGGACGTGTGACAACCCCACCAGCCCCAACAATAGTGGATGATCATTTGGAGTACGAAGTGGAAGACATAGTGGCTATGAGAAATTTCAGGAGACAGCAGCAATACTTGATCAAGTGGAAAGGATATCCAGATTCTTTGAGAATAGTTGGGTGGCGGCGCACTACCTTGAGAAAGTTCAGAGAAAGCTGAAACATTTCCATGCCGCAAACCCCCATCTTGGACCAGCCCCAAGTTTCTCTATGAGAAGCCCAAAGACTTCAAGGAGGCAGCCTGCCACCATCAAGAAGTAGCAGAAGACCCCTTGGAGGCACCCTGCAAGAACCACAAAGAGGATAAAATGACATTAAACACTTTTCTCTTCTCGCTGTTTCTGGACAGAAAACTAAAATTGCTACTGGTGATAGGTCTTTGCATAATAAATTCTGAAAATTTATCTGGTTGTAATCCATGAGTAGCCAGTCATTTAGAGTCCAAGTTTGCTCAATTTGGAGCACTGTTGAGCGAGATATAATGCTCCAAGTAGAAGGGGGTCAGGCTGCTGGCATTGTTAAGGCAGAATATGCCTTCTGACATTGTGCCCTCCCCTGAACTTGGAATGCTTGGAAACTCTAGACTCTGGTAGTACATCTTACAGCGCCCATTTAGAGACTTACTTTGCAGAGTTTAGAGAAGCATAGAAGGACTTATGATTTTCAGAAGTTTCTGCATAGATTTGGAGGAGTGCCTACTCTCTCAGCTGTCAACAACACTCCAAAAATGAGAATGCTCTCAAATTTGGTGACCCGATAGAGTTCTCCGACGCAGTCCGCCTGAATTTAGAATTTTTAGATTTGAAGCAGTTATGTGGACGCTATGAATTTTTGAATTTGTGGCAAATTCTGGGCCAACTTGTATAATTTTCTTCATCATCAAGGAGTAGGCTAGCCAATAAGGTCACACCACCCACGTCCTTGCCTAGTCTACCTTACATGTGTAGCACCTGACTTGGCACGTTTGACTAATTCTCTTCACATATGTGGCATTTGACTTGAAGCTGTTGACTAGTAGGCTCCACATGTGTAAGACCTGCCTTGACGCGCCGAGACGTCGCTTTTTCTTTCGGGGGGTTGATGTAGTGATTTGAATTATAATATGTTAGTTTGCATATCTTTTAATGCTTTTGAATATATTTGGAGTAGTACTGTGTGGCGTCAAGTGTGAATAGATACTCTAGTGACTTGGTTCATGTCCTTTGAACCTTCTAAGGCATTTTCGAAGTTAGAGGAAGAACCTAGAAGAACTCCATGTGGCAAAAGTCAAATGTGCCATTTTTAGGTCAAAAAGACATGTGTACATTATTATAGAAAGAGGTGGCAAGTTTTGGGATGTGTTGGGTGCCAACACATCAACATGCACCTTCCTAGAAATTACTTATGTAGCAAGTATATAAACAAGAGTAAGAACATAGAAAGACATTCCAAAATCGATCTTGTACTTGCCGAATTCCCGAAATATATTAATTATCAAGAAGCCATCTCTCTTTCAAGAAGCTACCACTTGTGTTCAAAGATCCTTGTCTTGAATAGATAAAGTATTATATTTCACTAAGTAATTTATCTAATTGTTTCACTACAATAAATTATAACCTCGCCATACATTATTTCTCTTATGCTTAGGGAGTGCGCCGTTGGGACTTTTGGTGAGCGGCCATGACGAGGAGAACGAGGTCCAAGCCTTGCCTAGGCCGCTAAATAGCTCGTGAGGAGGGCGTGAGAGGGGGCGCTCTTGCCCGTGAGACGGGTTCGTGGGGTCGAAAGGTCGACAGCACCTGTTGTTAGGCAGCCATGGTCGCTTGTTGTTGCATGCGACCATGGCCGCCTGCTTGTTATCAAGGTGTTAAGAGGGAGAATGAGGGTGGAAGGGGGAGGAAAAGGTAGTGGTGGAGAGAGGAATGGAGGGAGGGTGTAATGAATCAGTATATTGGTAGATATAATATTCATTCAAATATAATAGTTGTCGTGCGGTAGGAGGTCGGGTGCGTATCATCGACACAAGCAATGCATAATATGCAAGCAGGCTTTGCTGCAATGAAGTCTATAATACATGTGGCTTTATAGCCAAACGACAGTCAAGCGTCAAATGTTTTTATTAAGGAGTGTGTACTCTCTAGAGTGAGCACCTCAAGACTGTAATCTAGTAGGAAAACAACTATTGAAGTCTGGCCCAAAAGATCACTGGAAGCACATCATGATCTTCAAGAGTAGGCCTATGGCAGGGGGTATATGCTGTGACTTTGCTCACCACTTGTGAAGTTCTTCTAGTGATTGGAAGCCAGCAAGGCTTGCTCTTCACAAGAGAGAGACTAAGTGGTCCTGAAAACACAAGAGATAAAAGTGTAAGCTTTACTGATAATCTCTGTGACTTGCAACTGGCATAATGGGACTTCTAAAAAGATGTTCCTCTAGGGACATCTCTAGCACTTATACTCCTGGAAACCCGGCGTCGTGTGCGGCGGATCCAATGCATGTAGCCACTCTAGGAGGCTCTCCTATGTCCACTAATAGGTACAAGGCATATACTAGCACTCCTATAGGCTAAGCATAACTCAAACCAATCAAAGCAAAGCACGTAAAATATGCTAAGTGTCTCTCATTGGTGGAGCTTACCTTGGGTAGTTCTACCTAGATAGCGCCTCAAAAGTGAACCTGGAACTTGAGGAAGCTTCCTCTAGGAGTAGGTGATGCAGTCACCAAGTTGTAGCCTCAATGATGCACTTATACTATGGAAATGCAAGACCTTTGTAGTCTGAAGGGCTCGCGGATTTGTGCGCACAAAGCTAGGGGTCCTTGGGGTCACGAATAGTCAACATTGTCACCTTTGGGTGCATGGAGTCACAAGTTGGCCATTTGGTGTGGTTCCACTAGGTGCCGAAAGGAGTGCGGACTAGATCGCGTCTATCTCGCTTGATAATTAACCAAATGACGCAAAACCGGTGCCATTCGGAAGATGCTTCGACGCGCTACTCTTTGGTGACTCGGAAATTCAGAGAAGGTCAACATATGGATGCGTAAAGTCAATGCAAAGTTGGTCCTCCTAGGTTGATGGTTCACACACGTAGAGCTTGGTTTTGTACGTCAACCTCGACTTAATAAATCATGACAGCTGTCGTGCGGTAGGAGGTCGGGTGCGTATCATCAACACAAGCAATGCATAATATGCAAGCAGGCTTTGCTGCAATGAAGTCTTTAATACATGTGGCTTTATAGCCAAACGACAGTCAAGCGTCAAATGTTTAATTCCCCCCCCAGCTCTCAGCCACCAACTGATGGGCTGTGATCACTGCCTAAAGCTAAAGTAGTGTAATCGCTACAGAACCAATCTCTAGCTGGCACGCGGACCAGCGGCGGGTCAAGGCAGCCGATGTGGAATCCGAGGTAGCAACTGTCGCAAAGCAGCATCCTGGCCTCCTGGCCGGGGCTGTGGCAGACCTGGCACGCCCAGTCCTTGGGCGGCCTCGCGTCGCGGGGACGAATCTGCATCTCAAGGTTAGGAAGGTGGCATGGTCCACAATTCTTTGTGTGGTCCTTGTGAAGACGGCCATCTGCGCCTTCCAGCTCCAGAATTCCTGACGCCAAGACACGTCTGACGCGCAGGATGACGTGCGAGCTGCTGGTGTCGAGGGTGTTCTTCGTCTGGCGTCGCAGGTACACGAAGTCACCTGCAAAGAACTGCAACACTCGCGGGCAATAGGCTCCTCCACGGGTCATGGCATACCTAAGTGTGTCGCGGTGCTGAGCAATGCTGAGGTTGTCCATGGCCATGGGCATCAGGCGCCGAAAGAGCTGTGCACGCTAAGAGCGCTCCACGTCTCGGGACTGTCCAAGTCCAAAACGTTCTCGGCCACGGTCCTGGCTGCTGCGGGCAGGACTGGCTGTCGGCCGTAGAGAAGGAAGTAGGGAGAATGCGAGGCCAAGGAGGCCTGCTTACTGAACCTGTACCTCATAGCCAACCATGGGAGGGCGTCGTCCCAGTGGGTGCTGTCGTCGGTCAGGCAGTACTTCCGCAGCCCAAGCTTGACGGACTGCACCATGCGCTCTGCGAGGCCGTGAGCCTGGGGATGGTCGCGGGAGGTGGTGCGGTGGTCGATTATCGAGTGCTCTAGCAGCTTTTGAAAGCTGCCCTGGAACTCTTTGCCTTGGTCGGTGAGGACCTCAGCGCAGCCGCCAAAGCGGCTAAGGACGTGATCGAGGAAAGCCTGGGCAATCCCCTCACTGGCCTTGCTGGGCAACGGCACAAGCTCAATCCACTTGGACATGTGCTCAATCATCACCAAGACATAGAGGTTGCCTCGGCGAGACTTGGGCAACTCCCCAGCCAAGTTGAGCGACCACCTGTAGAACAGCCCCTGAATAGGGAGAGGGCTGAGAGCGACGGCGCGGGCTGTGAAGCTCGAGCGCACCCGGTCGCAAAGTGTGCAGCTGCTGACGACGTCGGCGACAACCTTAGTCATGCCATGCCACCAATACTCAGCCTGGAGGAGGCTGAGAGTGCGCTTAACACCGAAGTGTCCAAGCGTCTTGTGCACACGTCGCACCAGCTGGCTGCGTATAGCGGGCTCAGGGACCACCAGGACAGAGCCGTCCGCCATTACTCGCCTCATGCGCCCCCCATGAAGACGAAGTCTCGGCTACGCTTGAGGACGCGGTCACGCTCGCGCGCACTAATGCATGGGACCAACTCCTTGGTCGTGACGTACTGCAGCACCGGGGTGTCGTCCCACACGTCCTCGGGCTTGCGCTGCCAGCTGTTTTGCTCCTTAGCTGCTGCCAAGGCCAGTCGTCGAGTGGTGACAGTCACCATGTCTAGGCTAGTAAGCCCTGCGGGCCGCACGTCGCCATCAACGGTGAAGGCCAGGAATGCCGCCGCGTGCCATGTCTTTGGCTCATCCTCATCGTGGCGGGCTACCGTGAGGTCTCGCGAAGAGGGCAGCGGGTTGCGGCTGAGGCCGTCAGCGTCCAGGTTTGTCGATCCTAGACGATGGTGCACGTCAAAGGTGTACTCCTGCAAGATGAGCGCCCATCGTGCGTACTTGCCTGTCAGGCGCTCCGACGTCATGAGCCACTTCAGTGGCTGATGGTCGGTGACCAAACGGAAGTGGGTGCCGTAGAGATAGTGCCTGAAATGCACAATCACCCATACTGCTGCCAGGCACTCCCCCTCATAGGAGCCGTAGTTGCCCTCGGCACGGTTGTTGCTGCGGCTAGCGTACGCCACCACATGCTCGGAGCCGTCATACTCCTGCACCAGCACTGCTCCAAGCCCTGCCTGCAACCAGTTGATGTGGAGGATGAAGGGCTTCTGATACTCAGGCCGCCGTAGTACTGGGGCGCTCACCAACAGCTCCTTGAGCTTGTCAAACGCCGCCTGCTGCTCTGGTCCCCATACGTAGGCAACGCCCTTGCGTAGCAAGTCGTTGAGCGGCTTGGCCAGCTCGCTGAACCCAGGCACAAAACGGCGATAGTATTTGGCGATGCCCAGGAAGGCCCTCAACTGCGAGAGGTCGGTCGGCGGCGGGATGCCTGTGATGGCCGAGATCTTGGCCAGTTGAGGAGCTAAACCACTGGAAGACAGAAGATGCCCGAGGTACTCCACCTCCCAGGTCTCAAAGGTGCACTTGCCTGGATGACACTTGAGCCCAACGGCCTCCAAGCGGTCCAGAACTGTAGTGATATGCGCCACGTGCTCCTCAAACGTCTCACTGAAGACGAGCACGTCATCGATGTAGCACCGGGCAAAGGAGAGCCTTGCCAGCTCCTTATCTATGACTCGCTGGAAGGTGGCAAGAGCGTTCTTCAAGCCGAAGGGCATAACCCTCCACTCGTAGAGACGCTGCGATCCCCAAAAAGCCGTCTTATGCTGGTCCTCCTCCGCAAAGGGTATCTGGTTGAAGCCCTGCCTCAAATCCAGCATCGAGAACCAAGTACAAGCGCCGATGTCGTCAAAGATCTCGTCAAGGGTCGGCATAAGGTATCTGTCCTGCTCAGTGACCTCGTTAAGCCTACGATAGTCACCGCACATCCTCTTCTCAAACCAGTTGCCTGAGGCGTCCTTCTTAGCTGGCATGACTGTGGGCGCAGCGTAGGTGGAGGCAGACTCACAAATGAGCTGACACTCCTCTAGCTTGCCTGTCTGCGTGCTGATCAGGACGTCTTCAAAGCGGCTGTAGCGATAGCGCTTCTGGAAGATGGGCACGTCTGTCTGGAGGGGTATCCTCATAGGGTCGCCTGTGTAGCGCCCAAGATCGTGCATGTCGCTGGCAAAGCTGGCATTGCGCCGTGCATCCAGCAATGCCGTTAGCTGAGCAGCCTGTGCCCCAGTGAGAGTCCCCCCCAGCTTCCAAGTAGGGACAGCTGGTGGTGGCTCCTGCGCTGCGGCTGGCGCCTCCTGCCCTGCTGCTGGCGTGATCTGTGGGGCTGCAGGCGTCACCTGTCCTGCAGCTGGCTGCGCTCGGCCTGCCTCGGGTGCCCTCTCCTCGGCAGCTGCTGCCATCTGTCCTGCACCACCTGTCGGCCGCGGAGAGCGTGGAAAAAGAAACAGGGAACAAAACTCCTTGGGTCGCTGTGCGGACTCTTGTCCCCTCCTGCCCCCCCCCTGCAAACCAGAACGAGGGCCAGGACGCGGCGCAGGCGGCGGCTGGGAAGCTGGACCCTCGCGCTGGGAATGCCAGGTCGTACCAGGCGGGGCGCGGCCGTCGTCGTCGGAATTGCGGTCCATGGCGCCGTAGGACTGGTCCATCTCAGGATGACGAGCCTGGGCGTAAAGGGGAGTCAGGGCTTGTGTCTGCAGGAGGAGCCACGTCAAGACGTTGGCATCGATAGCCTGGCCAAGGAGACGCACGCGGTTGACCTCGGTGATGCCGTCCATCTGTGTGAGGTGCGGAGGGAAGCCCATCGCATGCTCCATCTTCACGGCATGGGGTCGCTGGAACATGCCAGTCTCGAGGTCAATGAGCATTCCGCGCTGGTCACCCACGTAGGCCGCGCTGTCGTAGCGACTCACGAACGTAGGAAGCGCCCGCGTGACATCGTGGAGGACCTCACACTGGGCCTGAGAAGGATGCGGAAGGGCGACCACGCGCTGGGCCAGGCGCGCCACGTCGAGAATGGAGTCAACGTTGCGCGTGTGACGTGGATGTGCGGCTGCTAATGCCTCCAGTGTGCCTTGCATGGCCAGGTTGGTAAAGTAAGCACGCACACGATGCGCGAAGGAACCAATCTGGGCGGCGTAGATAGGCGTAGGAAGGGGGCGACAGCCCAGGGCGGGATCGTCGACCTGCGCTGGCGGTGGACAGGAGCGCAGCAGACTGTGCTGATGGGGCGCCATGCGGAGGGCCGCCACCGCGAGCTCTGCGTAGTGGCAAGTAAGTCGAGGAATGCGCTCGAGCAGCGGCTGCGGGCGAGCCGTGCGAGAATGTGCCTGATAAGTGCGCCAGCGTGCACACGCGTCCTGCAATGCCTCCTCGGGCACTGGGCGGGCCAGAGCTTGCGCGTCGCGCACGCACTGCTGCTGCCACCTGTAATGAATCAGTGTATTGGTTGATATAATATTCATATAAATATTACAGTTAAATAAGTTCAGCCTGCTGAACTCTAGTTAATAATCAGTCTGCTGGACTTTATATTTAATATCAATTTAATGACTCAGCCGGAAGTAGCAGGCTGAAGTCAGCTTAAGTGAGCTTGCTGACACATTCTTTGACAGCCAGCTGACTTCCGTACTCGGTAGCAGCGAACTGCCTCGATATGCATCTAAGTGTGGTATGCTAGATGAACGGCCAGATGACATCCCTATGATGGATGTCGATTCGGGATGATGGGAGATGGCGGTGGATTTGGTTAACCGAGGTCCTACCAACGTGGTTAACTCCCGGGTAGGCGGTGCCATCGCACTGGCCGTTGAACAGTAAACTCATTCCACGTACATATGCTAGGCATTGCTCTCGAGTTCGGCATTCGGAAACGAGGCCAACTCTCTTGTACAGCTTACCGAGAGACATCTGAATCCAAGGCGAGAAGCCATTGAAACGCACTGTATCCTAACCTTGCTTATGTATGAGTTTACTGATTTGCATTATTGATGCTAGTTTACTCGCACTTGACTTACGAGTGTTGTTCACTGCTAGTGTGTTGCCCTTTTGCCGTTTAATCAATTAACGAAAAATCCACAAAGATTACTTGCTGATATAAATATCTTCATTAATTGTTAATCGCCTAATTGGTAAGTCGATTCATTTCAGTGGTATCGGAGCAGTTGTCACAGTCTTCTTTATATGGTAAGGACAAGGTCTCAAACTAGCAACTCCCGAGACATGGAGAACCAGGATAACGAGAATGTCGAAAACCAGGCCGAAAGCCATGTAGCGGGAACCCGTACCTATTCTGAAGCAGTGGCAGATACTGGAACTAGAGAGGCTGTAGATGAGGCAACTGCTCTTGCCGCAGCCGCAGCACAGCAAGCTGAGGAGGAGAGAGCCAGAGTAGCTGAACAATTAGCAAAGGTTGCTGAGGATACAGAAAGGAGGGAAGGACAGCCAGCTGACGAGCGCACTGTTGAAGAACTTATAGCATCCAATGCCAATGTTCTGAACCTACCTCCTGCTGTACAACTCAATGTACCCCTAGGTCAAATACGTGACCGGCTGAATGCGGCAGGAATTGCTGCTGCAAGAGCGAGAGGGACTGTTGAGGACACTACTCAGCGAGTAGATGCCAATGCTGCTGTTGCATTTGCTAGACTACCACCCCAGAGTGTAGACTTGGGAGCATTGTTCGTTCAAATGCAGTTGCAAATGACGACCATGTATCAGTCCCAACAGGAGGACAAAAGAATCATAATGTCTCTACTGCGGGACAGAGACCAACTGGGGTCTCAAACCACTGGTGGTGGTGGCAGAGGGCCTAGTAAGCCCAAGCCGAAACCTCCCCAGGACTATGATCCTGAGGGAAACAGAAAATATTACCTGATCAAGTTTCTCGCGGATGTTGAGCAGTGGCTGGAGAACTATCCAGCACTGCAAGATTACGAGAAGGTCAGGCACACCGGTGCGCAACTGAAAGGCAGTGCCGCAGACTGGTGGCTTTACTGGAAGGAAGAGCGTAAGGCTCGGCAACTCGGTGACCCTACGTGGGTAGAGTTTGTCGAGAAGTTGCATGAGAAGTTTGATGTCATCAACCAGCAGGAGAAAGCTATCTATGCGATGATCTCCCTGACACTGAAGCAGACCACTTCAGTTGCTGAGTTTGCTCAAAAGTTCCAGGAGAACATGATGAAACAGCCAGACTTGCCAGAACGTTATAAGATAGCATACTTCAGGTATGGCTTGAAATTCGAAGTCTCGAGTCATTTTGCTGAGAAAAAGTATGAGAAACTGGCTGACTTGATTCAGGATGCTGATGCCTGGGATCAGCAGCAGTTCAATCACAAGCGCCAGAGTAATGCTTTGGTGTCGAAGGTTGTGAAAAAGCCCCACAGTTCCTACAATGCACTTGAAGGAGACCAGGCTGAGGATGATCAGGGTGATGAATATGGGTATGAGTACAATGTTATGCAATCTAGAGAGAGAGGTGGTTTCTCCAGAGGCGGCTATGGAAGAGGTGGTGGTAGGACTAAGCCAAGACCAGCGTCAGCAAAATCGATTTGCTTCCATTACCAGCAGCCAGGTCACTTTAGAGAGCAGTGTCCAGACAAGCACCTTCCGAAGGTCAAGAGAAAAGACCAGCCTTTAAAAGACAGCAACAGTCAGTAATCCAGTCTACTGACTCTAAANTAATCCAGTCTACTGACTCTAAAGATGCTAGAGATAGTGAGTCGTCACTAGCTGCCCTCGTAGCAGGTAATATGGGTCCTGCTGAACTGGATTCACTATGCATGCCTGACAACCAGATAAAGGAGACCATCAGCAATAAAGACATCCAGAGAGTGCACACTATGGATGCTCTTGTTCCACCTGATGTCCAACATTTCTTTGCTAAGTCAGGAGAATAATGCGAAAGTCAGGAAAAGACAATCCCCCCTATCCTACTGCATTGCATGATTGCAGTAGGAAGATGAGGGCATTTGTTGACGGAGGGGCGTCACATACTTTTATCCATAAGGACTTAGTTAAGTGGCTAAGGCTGCCTACTGTCACCCAAGGGAATAGAAAAATATTCCTTGGAGATGCCTCAAGTATCCCGGGAGGAGTTATAACTAAGCCTATTGAGGTCCAGTTAGGTTCTGGCATTGCAGTTCTAACTGAAACGCTTACATTTGAGGTACTCAACACTGGCTTTTATGATCTCGTGCTAGGCAGGTCCTGGCTTAACAGACATCAAGCTGAAGTGTGTTGGAGCAGAGGTACAGTTAAAGTGAGAAGAGCCAGTGATGGGCAGACTGACTTGGCACCCACCGGTGATCTTCCTCTTGTCCTGTATGGATGGCAAACGAATGGAAAGAAGAGGCTTCCAAGAGGATGCAAATTGCTGAATGCAATGGAGTTCACCAGTGATATTCCTCTTGTCTTGTATGGATGGCAAACGAATGGAAAGAAGAGGCTTCCATTAGGATGCAAGTTGCTGAATGCAACGGAGTTCATCGAAAGCTGGAACCAGAAGAAACACAGAATGTTATGTCTCCTGCTAAGAGAGGTACCTCCTCAACCTCAAGAAGTGGTTGAGAAAAAGGTAAGCTCTCCGGAGCACCCTACTGCTGCGAAAATTGCTGCTTCGTACACGGATGTATTTAATATGCCTCCAGGAGTACCCCCTAAGAGGGAAGTAGATCATAGGATTGAATTATTACTTGGGAGTCAGCCACCTTGGCAACGCACGTATGGCTTGTCTTATGTGGAGAGCGAGGAGTTGAAAACACAGATTGCAGAGCTTGAGGAAAATGGTTATATTTCCCCCAGTTAATCACCTTATGGCGCACCCATTCTGTTTGTTAAGAAAAAGGATGGCAGTATGCGGATGTGTGTGGATTACAGAGCTCTGGACAAAATTACAGTAAAGAACAAGTATGCTTTACCCAGAATCGAGGACTTGCTTGATACCCTGTCTGGTGCTAAGGTGTTCAATAAGATAGATCTCAAGAGTGGTTATCATCAAATCATAATTGCTGAGGGGGATGAACAAAAGACTGCCTTCCGTACACGTTATAGACACTATGAGTTCAACGTGATGCCATTTGGACTGACTAATGCTCCTGCGACCTTCATGGGTGCTATGAATGACATTTTCAGACCTTATGTGGATAAGTTTGTGCAAGTTTTCTTGGATGATATTTTAATTTTCTCTAAAGATGAAGCTCAGCACACTGAACACTTAAAGACAGTCCTGGACACTCGGCGAAAAAATCACTTGTATGCTAAAATGAGCAAGTGTGATTTCTTTAAGGAAAGTATTGAATTCTTAGGCCACGTTGTCAATGAAGAAGGCATCAGCTTGGATCCTAAAAAGGTCCAGACCATAAGGGACTGGCTAGTACCACAGTTTGTCTCTGAAGTTAGATCCTTCCTCGGGTTGGCTAACTACTATAGGAGATTTATTGAGAATTATTCCACAAAGGCCAGTAAACTGACTGACCTTACTAAGAAAGACATAAGGTATGTGTGGGGGGAAGAGCAGCAGGCTGCCTTCCAGACCCTTAAAGATCCTCTTTGTTCTGCCCCGGTGCTAGCCGTGTATGACCCCAGCAAACCGGTGCAGGTGGTTACTGACGCCTCTGACTTTGCCATGGGTGCTATTTTATTGCAGCCCGCTAACAAAACCACAAAGGATGGTAAGGGCAAGGCAGGAGTGGCATCCTGTGTTGTACGAGTCTATGAAATTTTATCCAGCGGAGATTAATTACTCTGTGCATGATAAAGAGTTGCTAGCTATCATTCATGTGCTCAAACATTGGAGAGCATACTTACATGGTGAAGCTTTTAAGGTGATTACAGATTATCTAGCTCGNTACAGATCATCTAGCTCGGACTCACTTTCAGAAGAAGTCCAAGCTTTCGAGGAGGGAGAACCGCTGGAGCCAGATGCTGGAGCAGTTCCAAGTCCAGATCGACTACAAACCAGGGAAGTTGAATCCTGCTGATGCACTCTCTAGAAGACCTGACTTGCAAGCAAGGAACTTTAGTCAGCATGCTGTCGATAAAGTCCTTTGTGCAATCACTTCACTAAAGGTGACAAAGTCCTTCCTTGAACAACTTAGGAAAGCCTACCTTTCTGACCCAACATTTGAGCCCAGCCTCACGGATGGTTTGTGTCCTGCTCCTGCACTCGGGTACTGGCTTAAAGGAGGGGTCTGGGTGACTGAAACCACTTCAGGGAGGCTGAAGCTGGTCATTCCTAATAACTTGGAAATAAGGTCTCTCTTACTGAGTCAAGCGCATGACATTCTCCTGGGTGGACATTTGGGGGAGGCCAAAACTGTTGGCAAATTGGCTAAATATTATCATTGGCAGGGGTTACCCCGGGAGGTCTTGAAATATGTCAAGTCCTGTGACCAGTGTCAGAGAAATAAGTCTCGGCACACACCACCGGGAGGTCTCTTGCAACCACTGCCCATCCCAGCTGGACGCTGGAAAACTATATCCATGGACTGGGTGGTCTCACAACCAAGAACTGCCAATGGGCATGATTCAATACTGGTAGTCGTGGATAAATTGACAAAAATGGTCATTTTTATCCCCACAACTGTCAAAGTGACTGCACTCGAAACAGCGAGACAGTTTTACAACCATGTAGTATGCCAACATGGGCTCCCTTCTAATATCATCTCAGACAGAGACTCAAAATTCACCTCTAAGTTCTGGAGAGCTTTAATGGGGTTAATGGGAGTCAAATAGCTGCTCAGCACAGCTAACCACCCTCAGACTGATGGGCAGACTGAAAGAACTAACCAAGTTCTACAAGAGGTACTGAGAACCTATATTAACCAAAACAAGATAATTGGAATGACCTGTTACCTCAAATCCAGTTTGCGATTAACAGTGCGGTGCACGCGTCAACGGGCAAGACTCCTTTTGAACTCAGCCTGGGTAGAGTCCCTAAGTCTCCTTTAGATGTCCTAGGGGAGTCTTTAACTCACCCTGAAGGGATTGACAACCCGGTCTCCCTCCAGTTAACTCAGGAGTTCGCTGACACCCTGTCAGAAGTCCAACAAAACCTGCACAAAGCCCAAGAAAACCAACAAAAATACGCTAATCAACACCGTCGGGAGCTGACATTTTCCAAGGGCGATTTAGTCAAACTGCATTCTCAGCACCTGTACCTCCCTGGTGTGGTCAAGAAAAAGCTTGGTCCTGTCTGGGTCGGTCCATATTTGGTGGTGCGTTGTGTCGGTCAGAACGCTAACAAACTGAACATGTTAGCCGAATACAAGGGTCATCCGGTCTTTAAGGTCTCCTTCCTGGCACCCTACATCAAAGGTGATACACTGTTCACAGGTCGGTTACCTGTCCAACCGGGACCGATCCCCGCTGTCAGAGAGGGTGATGCTGACGAATATGAAGTCGAGGAGATTTTAGACGATCGCTCTGTCCGTCGATTTTCTAAATATGTCATGAAGTACCTCATCCGATGGAAAGGTTACGATGCCTCTGGGGACACTTGGGAATTTAGAGATCAGCTGACCAATGCCAAAGGGGCGTTGATACGGTTCCACCTTCAAGCGGCTGGGGAACCTCCCTAACAGTCATTTCAATTGACACGGAAAGGTGACAGGAGGTCCTGTCTCCATATAAGTTGGAGGGGAATGTGACAATTAGTGATAGTTGTGACAGGCAGCCCACCTTTAAAATTAAGTTGGAGGGAGTGGTGTTCTGTCTTGGGATCAGCCGCGCTCACACTCACTTTCTGTCTAAACTCAAATTACCTTGATATTCACTCACACCAGGTATTTCACACTAAGAACTCATCTTATCGCGTCCTCTTCATCAAGGGCACTCAGTAGCGGCAAAATATCATGACTTCACTAACTGCATTGCATTGATGAGTGAGCAGGATGACTCAAAAGTCAGAACTTAAGAGGAAGAAAAGAGCGGAAGAGGCACATGCAGAATACTTGCAATTCCGTGGCGACATCGAATCATCTTCGCTCGGGAATCACAACGACTCCAACAACAGCGGGAGACACAGAACAAGAAGGAGGAGGAGGAACAGGCCAGACTGAGGCAGGAAGAACTGGACAGAAAAGCTGCAAAGGAGGCCAAGAAAGCAGAGGAGGAGAGGCAAGCTGAGGAGAGGCGGAAGCAGCAGGCTGAAGAAGAGCAGAGGAGAATCAGCAGCTACCGCTACACAGTGCTGGGCAAGGGCTTCGATCCACTGGAGGAGGCCTTCAAGTATGCTCAGAGAAGTCGCAGCGAGTCACAGAAGGACATCCTACAGAAGGAAGGGGAGACATCCGAATACTTTGAGAAGTATATAGAGGTCAGGACAGGGCTCCTCCTCTACCATGATTATGCCAGGATGGTAGGATATACGGTCAGAGAGGCCAAGGCAATGGCCCAGGTGAACGAAGCAGGGGCTGTATCGATTCCGGGTATCTGGGGGAAAGATAGGGTCATCAGGATGATCCCCATGGACGTGGACAGCTTTAAGGACTCTACACCCCATAACAGGTTCAATGAAATGAATCGACTTACCAAATAGGCGATTAACAATTAATAAAGATCTTTATATCAGCAAGTAATCTTTATGGTATTTTCCGTTAACTGGTTAAACGGCAAAGGACAACACACTAGCAGTGAATAATACTCGTAAGTCAAATGCGAGTAAACTAGCATCAATAATGCAAATCAGTAAACTCATACATAAGCAAGGTTAGAAGACAGCGCGTATCAATGGCTTCTCGCCTTGGATTCAGATCTCTCTCAGTAAGCTGTACAAGAGAGTTGGCCTCGTTTCCGAATGCCGAACTCGAGAGCAATGCCTAGCATATGTACATGGAATGAGTTTACTGTTCAACGGTCAGTGCGATGGCACCGCCTACCCGGGAGTTAACCACGTTGGTAGGACCACGGTTAACCAAATCCACCGCCATCTCCCATCATCCCGAATCGCCATCCATCATAGGGATGTCATCTGGCCATTCATCTAGCAGACCACACTTAGATGCATATCGAGCCAGCTCGCTGCTACCGAGTACGGAAGTCAGCTAGCTGTCAAAGAATGTGTCAGCAAGCTGACTTAAGCTGACTTCAGCCTGCTGCATCCGGCTGAGTCATTAAACTGATAATAAATATATAAAGTCCAGCAGACTGACTATTAACTAAAGTTCAGCAGGCTGAACTTAATTTACTATTATATTTAAGTAAATATTATATCTACTAATATACTGATTCATTACAATCCCTCCAACTTAACCTGTTGTCGCCTCGACAACATTAAACTGCAAGAGTTTTTATTCAGGAAACTGAACCTGACCCGCCTCTCCCAGTAACTGCTCCTTCAGCCTGTTGCCTAGGGGGTTGTTCCTGGGGCTTCAGGATCAGGAGACCGAGATCTGGACCTAGATCTGGACAGCCCTCTAGGTCTGTCAGCTGGCCTTCTAAAGAACCCCGTTTGCTCTAAAGTTGGACCTCGAGGATAACGAAGGATGGTAGCCTGCTCTTCACCCACTTGGGTGTTGATCCCCACATAGACAGGCATTTCAGTAGGATGTTGAAACACATTGGCAAGAGGTACATGCCCCTAAGCGAAGGGAGAGGCCGGCATACCTCTGGCCACCCCGCGGGTCCCTCTTCTGGCACCCCTGTCCTCAGGGGATTTTCGCCTGTGTCTGCTGCCAAGTACAGTCAGATCAGCTTCTTCCCCTGCTTGGGCAAGAGGGCTGGGGGAGCGTGTGCGGGTCCAGTTGCCTCCATGACGGGGATCACGTTCCAAATATCTGATCGTGGTNACACCTGATCGTGGTTCTTTAGGAAGTGCCACTGCCTGTCCCTGGGTATCCTGAGTACCTGCTGCTGATGCTTCTCCTCTGCCTTGTTCTTCTTCCTCATCCTCCTCATCCTCCTCCTTGGAGAGAGTAGGAGTCTCGTCCACTAAACCGTCCTGCTCCCTAGTGGACATGGAGTAGTCCACCGACCTTCCTTTCTTAGGGCGCGCTGGAGGTTGCTTGGCCTTCAGCCTGCTGATATCTATCCGGCCTGCATTCTTTGCCCATTTGACAAAGGCATGCTTTTCCTTAGAGAAGTAGTCTCTTCCCCTCCTCCTATGTTCCTTGGTCTCTGCATTCATATTGCTCAGGCATCCATTCAGCCTGGGGTCCCAAGGGGCAATGTGAGGTGGTAGGATGAGATAGCCGTCTAGGCCATAGTGGAAGTCATCCGGTTGGGCTCGGTCACACTCCTGCTTCTTATTTGTGACGGTCATCCACCTCCAGTCTGTTGGCTGCTGGTAGTACTGGGGTCCGTGCTCAGCCTTCCTCAATTTACACGGGAACCAGTGGGGAGAGAACATCTGCTGTCCTGCTTCCCTGGCCAAGTACTCCCAGCTCCTTCTCTCAACTTCATTGTAAGCTGGCAGGAGTGTGAGGTAGAATACCGTATCCGTAAAGCTATCGGGCTGCATGCTCACCATCCGGATGAGTCTCTGATCTCCCACTATTCCCGATATGGGAACCGGCTTGTCCTCTGAATCATCTGCAAGGTACCGGGCCTGCTCTGTTGTATAGCCC
Source organism: Mesotaenium endlicherianum (assembly GCA_009602735.1). Classification (NCBI taxonomy): domain Eukaryota; kingdom Viridiplantae; phylum Streptophyta; class Zygnematophyceae; order Zygnematales; family Mesotaeniaceae; genus Mesotaenium; species Mesotaenium endlicherianum. Next base: position 268,557 of record WELA01004268.1, on the reverse strand, counting down.
ACCATCTTGGCATAATCTTCGTAGAGGACCACACCAATGTGTGTCTCGATGTACCTATCCAGTGCTGCAGCTCCTTCCCTCTGTAGCAGTGTTGTCTGTTCCAACTTGTTGATTTCCTGGGCTGCCAGCAATGCTTCCTTCAAGTTATCAAAGTTTTGGCCACCCACCACAGTATATCTATAAGTGGCCAAGCTCTTCTGTCTGTCCGCTTCAATCTTTTTCCTTCTTTTCTCCTCTTCCGCTGCTGCTTCCTCTTGTTGTTTCTTCTGTCTCTCCTCCTCAGCTTTCCTGAGGTTTTCCGCTTCCTGATCCTTCTTCCTCTGTGCCTCTTCTGCCGCCTCTTGTTGTCTGCGGACCCTTTCTTGTTCTCTCCTGGTGAGGGACGTCGCCGCCAGCTTCTTCTGGTATTGCTTCATTGTCCTCCCGGCTTCTTCTGCCTTGCGCTTTCTGTCCTCCTTTAGTGTGGTGGGAGCCATCTTGTACATGTAACCAGGGCACAAGTTACTATGATATCGATCTTTGTCAGAGGGATTGGAGGCAGGAAGTATGGTCGTATTAATATGGTGGATTCGCTCCTGTTTACCTTACAGGGTGATTGCGAAAAGTTGACGTAGTTGCGGCGCGCTAACATAAATGTATGATTATGATTTAAGTTGAGTTAAGTGAAGTATTGCTGTGCGAGGCCCTTTTTCCTTTAGCTCAAGGTGCTTTATGTGGGCCAGGCTGTCCCATCTGTCACTATGCTGACACTTAGGATTCACGTAACTGTCCCTTTATCGCTCTCGCTGACTAACTGTCATATATTTTCCCCTCCAACTTAAATGGAGACAGGACCGCCTGTCACCTTCCCGTATCAAGTGAAATGACAGTTAGGGCGGTGCCCCAGTCGCCCGAAGGTGGAACCGTTTCAACGCCCCTTTGGCATTGGTCAGTTGGTCTGTAAATTCCCAAGTGTCCCCAGAGGCATCGTAACCCTTCCATCGGATGAGGTACTTCATGACATATTTAGACGATCAACGGACCGAGCGAGCGTCTTAAATCTCATTGACCTCATATTCCTCAGGATCGCCGTCCCGGACAGCGGGGAGCGGTCTCGGTTGGACAGGTAATCGACCTGTGAACAGTGTATCACCTGTGATGTATGGTTCCAGGAAGGAGACATTAAAGACCGGATGACCCTTGTATTCAGCTAACATGTTCAGTTTGTAAGCATTCTGACCGACACGACGTACCACCTAATATGGACCGACCCAGACAGGACCAAGCTTTTTCTTGACCACGCCAGGGAGGTACAGGTGCTGAGAATGCAGTTTGACTAAATCGCCCTTGGAAAATGTCAGTTCTCGACGGTGTTGATTAGCGTATTTTTGTTGGTTTTCTTGGGCCGTGTGCAAGTTTCGTTGGACTTCTGATAGGGTGTCAGCAAACTCCTGAGTTAGCTGGAGGGAGACCGGGTTGTCAATCCCTTCAGGGTCAGTTAAAGACTCCCCCAGTACATCTAAAGGAGACTTAGGGACTCTACCCAGGCTGAGTTAAAAAAGGAGTCTTGCCCGTTGACGCGTGCACCGCACTGTTGACCGCAAATTGAATTTGAGGCAACAGGTCATCCCAATTATCTTGTTTTTGGTTAACTTATGCTCTCAGCACTTCCTGCAGAACTCGGTTAGTTCTTTCAGTCTGCCCATCAGTCTGAGGGTGGTTAGCTGTGTTGAGCAGCTGTTTGACTCCCATTAATCCCATTAAAGCTCTCCAGAACTTAGAGGTGAATTTTGAGTCTCTGTCTGATATGATATTAGAAGGGAGCCTATGTTGGCATACTACATGGTTGTAGAACTGTCTCGCTGTTTCGGGTGCAGTTACTTTGACAGTTGTGGGGATGAAAATGACCATTTTTGTCAATTTATCCACGACTACCAGTATTGAATCATGCCCATTGGCAGTTCTTGGTTGTGAGACCACCCAGTCCATGGATATAGTTTTCCAGCGTCCAGCTGGGATGGGCAGTGGTTGCAAGAGACCTCCCGGTGGTGTGTGCCGAGACTTATTTCTCTGACACTGATCACAGGACTTCACATATTTCAAGACCTCCCGGGGTAACCCCTGCCAATGATAATATTTAGCCAATTTGCCAACAGTTTTGGCCTCCCCCAAATGTCCACCCAGGAGAATGTCATGCGCTTGACTCAGTAAGAGAGACCTTATTTCCAAGTTATTAGGAATGACCAGCTTCAGCCTGCCTGAAGTGGTTTCAGTCACCCAGACCCCTCCCTTAAGCTTATACCCGAGTGCAGTAGCACGACACACACCAGTAGCGGGGCTGGGCTCAAATGTTGGGTCAGAAAGGTAGGCTTTCCTAAGTTGTTCAAGGAAGGACTTTTTCACCTTTAGTGAAGTGAGTGCACACAGGACTTTATCTACAGCATGCTGACTAAAGTTCCTTTCTTGCAAGTCAGGTCTTCTAGAGAGTGCATCAGCAGGATTCAACTTCCCTGGTTTGTAGTCGATCTGGACTTGGAACTGCTCCAACATCTGGCTCCAGCGGTTCTCCCTCCTCAACAGCTTGGACTTCTTCTGAAAGTGAGTCAGAGCTAGAGGATCTGTAATCACCTTAAAAGCTTTACCATGTAAGTATGCTCTCCACTGTTTGAGTACATGAATGATAGCTAGCAGCTCTTTATCATGCACTGAGTAATTAATCTCCGCTGGATTAAATTTCATAGACTCATACAACACAGGATGCCACTCCTGCCGTACCTTACCATCCTTTGTGGTTTTGTCAGCAGGCTGCAACAAAATAGCACCCATGGCAAAGTCAGAGGCATCAGTAACCACCTGCACCGGTTTGCTAAGGTCATACATGGCTAGCACTGGGGCAGAACAAAGGGCATTTTTAAGGGTCTGGAAGGCAGCCTGCTGCTCTTCCCCCCACACATACCCGATGTCTTGCTTAGTAAGGTCAGTCAGTTTACTGGCCTTTGTGGAATAATTCTCAATAAATCTCCTATAGTAGTTAGCCAACCCGAGGAAGGATCTAACTTCAGAGACAGACTGTGGTACTGGCCAGTCCCTTATGGTCTGGACTTTCTTAGGATCAACACTGATGCCCTCTTTACTGACAACGTGGCCTAAGAATTCAATAATGCCTTCAAAGAAATCACACTTGCTCATTTTAGCATATAAGTGATCTGTTCTTAGAGTGTCCAGGACTGTCTTTAAGTGTTCAGTGTGGTGAGCTTCATCTTTGGAGAAGATTAAAATATCATCCAGGAAGACTTGTACAAACTTATCCACATAAGGTCTGAAAATGTCATTCATAGCACCCATGAAGGTCGCAGGAGCATTAGTCAGTCCAAATGGCATCACGTTGAACTCATAGTGTCCATAACGTGTACGGAAGGCAGTCTTCTGTTCATCCCCCTCAGCAATTATGATTTGATGATAACCACTCTTGAGATCTATCTTACTGAACACCTTAGCACCAGACAGGGTATCAAGCAAGTCCTCGATTCTGGGTAAAGCATACTTGTTCTTTACTGTAATTTTGTCCAGTGCTCTGTAATCCACACACATCCGCATACTGCCATCCTTTTTCTTAACAAACAGAATGGGTGCGCCATAAGGTGATTTACTGGGGGAAATATAACCATTTTCCTCAAGCTCTGCAATTTGTGTTTTCAACTCCTCGCTCTCCACATAAGACAAGCCAAACGTGCGTTGCCAAGGTGGCTGACTCCTCGGTAATAAATCAATCCTATGATCTACTTCCCTCTTAGGGGGTAATCCTGGAGGCATATTAAATACATCCGTGTACTGAGCAACAATTTTTGCAACAGTAGGGTGCTCCAGAGGGCTTACCTTTTTCTCAACCACTTCTTCAAGTTGAGGAGGTACCTCTCTTAGCAGCAGACAGGACATTCTGTCTTCCTTCTGGTTCCAGCTTTCGATGAACTCCATTGCATTCAGCAACTTGCATCCTTCTGGAAGCCTCTTCTTTTCCTTCATTTGCCATCCACACAGGACAAGAGGAAGAGCACTGGTGAACTCCATTGCATTCAGCAATTTGCATCCTCTTGGAAGCCTCTTCTTTCCATTCGTTTGCCATCCATACAGGACAAGAGGAAGACCACCGGTGGGTGCCAAGTCAGTCTGCCCATCACTGGCTCCTGTCACTTTAACTGTACCTCTGCTCCAACACACTTCAGCTTGATGTCTATTAAGCCAGGACCTGCCTAGCACGAGATCATAAAAGCCAGTGTTGAGTACCTCAAATGTAAGCGTTTCAGTTAGAACTGCAATGCCAGAACCTAACTGGACCTCAATAGGCTTGGTTATAACTCCTCCCGGGATACTTGAGGCATCTCCAAGGAATATTTTTCTATTCCCTTGGGTGACAGTAGGCAGCCTTAGCCGCTTAACTAAGTCCTTGTGGATAAAAGTTTGTGACGCCCCTCCGTCAACAAATGCCCTCACCTTCCTACCTGCAATCATGCAATGCAATAGGAAAGGGGGGACTGTCTTTTCCTGACTTTCGCATTGTTCTCCTGACGTAGCAAATAAATGTTGGACATCAGGTGGAACAAGAGCATCCAGAGTGTGCACTCTCTGGACGTCTATATTGCTGATGGTCTCCTTTATCTGGTTGTCAGGCATGCATAGTGAATCCAGTTCAGCAGGACCCATATTACCTGCTACGAGGGCAGCTAGTGACGACTCACTATCTCTAGCATCCTCACAGTCAGTAGACTGGATTACTGACTGTTGCTGTCTTTCAAAGGCTGGTCTTTTCTTTCGACCTTCGGAAGGTGCTTGACTAAACACTGTTCTCTGTAGTGGCCCAACTGCTGACAATGATAGCAAGTGGATTTTGCTGAGGCTGGTCTTGGCTTAGTCCTACCACCACCTCTTCCATAGCCGCCTTGAGAGGAACCACCTCTACCTCTAGACTGTATGGCATTATATTCATACTCATATCCATCACCCTGATCATCCTCAGCCTGGTCTCCTTCAATTGCATTGTAGGAACCGTGGGGCTTTTTGACAACCTTAGACACCAAAGCATTACTTTGGCGCTTGTGATTGAATTGCTGCTGATTCCAGGCATCCGCATCCTGGATCAAGTCAGCCAAGTTCTCATACTTTTTCTCAGCAAAATGACCATAGACCTCTGATTTCAAGCCATACCTGAAGTATGCTATTCTGTATCGTTCTGGCAAATCGGGCTGCTTCATCATGTTCTCTTGGAACTTTTGAGCAAACTCAGCAACTGAAGTGGTCTGCTTCAGTGTCAGGGAGATCATCGCATAGATAGCTTTCTCCTGCTGGTTGATGACATCAAACTTCTCATGCAACTTCTCGACAAACTCTACCCACGTAGGGTCACCGAGTTGCCGAGCCTTACGCTCTCCTTTCCAGTAAAGCCACCAATCTGCGGCACTGCCATTCAGTAGAGCACCGGTGTGCCTGACCTTTTCGTAATCTTGCAGTTCTGGGTAGTTCTCCAGCCACTGCTCAACATCCGCGAGAAACTTGATCAGGTAATATTTTCTGTTTCCCTCAGGATCATAGTCCTGGGGAGGTTTCGGCTTGGGCTTACTAGGCCCTCGGCCACCACCACTAGTGGTGTGAGACCCCAGTTGGTCTCTGTCCCGGAGTAGGGACATTATGATTCTTTTGTCCTCCTGCTGGGACTGATACATGGTCGCCATTTGCGACTGCATCTGAACGAACAATGCTCCCAAGTCTACACTCTGGGGTGGTAGATTAGCAAATGCAGCAGCAGCATTGGCATCTACTCGCTGAGTAGTGTCCTCAACAGTCCCTCTCGCTCCTGCAGCAGCAATTCCTGCCGCATTCAGCCGGTCACGTATTTGACCTAGGGGTACATTGAGTTGTACAGCAGGAGGTGGGTTCAGAACATTGGCCCTTGATGCCATAAGTTCCTCGACAGTGCGCTCGTCAGCTGGCTGTCTTTCCCTCCTTTCTGTATCTTCAGCGGCCTTTGCTAATTGTTCAGCTTCTAGCCTGGCTCTCTCCTCCTCAGCTTGCTGTGCTGCGACTGCGGCAATAGCAGCTGCCTTATTTGCAGCCTTCCTAGCTGCAGTATCTGCTACTGCTACAAAATAGGTACGGGTTCCCGCTACATGGCTTTCCGCCTGGTTTTTGACATTCTCATTATCCTGGTTCTCCATGTCTCGAGAGTTGCTAGTTTGAGACCTTGTCCTTACCATACAAAGAAGACAGTGATAACTGCTCCGATACCACTGAAATGAATCGACTTACCAAATAGGCGATTAACAATTAATAAAGATCTTTATATCAGCAAGTAATCTTTATGGTATTTTCCGTTAACTGGTTAAACGGCAAAGGACAACACACTAGCAGTGAATAATACTCGTAAGTCAAATGCGAGTAAACTAGCATCAATAATGCAAATCAGTAAACTCATACATAAGCAAGGTTAGAAGACAGCGCGTATCAATGGCTTCTCGCCTTGGATTCAGATGTCTCTCGGTAAGCTGTACAAGAGAGTTGGCCTCGTTTCCGAATGCCGAACTCGAGAGCAGTGCGTAGCATATGTACATGGAATGAGTTTTACCGTTCAACGGTCAATGCGATGGCACCGCCTACCCGGGAGTTAACCACGTTGGTAGGACCACGGTTAACCAAATCCACCGCCATCTCCCATCATCCCGAATCGCCATCCATCATAGGGATGTCATCTGGCCATTCATCTAGCATACCACACTTAGATGCATATCGAGGCAGCTCGCTGCTACCGAGTACGGAAGTCAGCTAGCTGTCAAAGAATGTGTCAGCAAGCTGACTTAAGCTGACTTCAGCCTGTTGCATCCGGCTGTGTCATTAAACTGATAATATATTAAGTCCAGCAGACCGACTATTTACTAAAGTTCAGCAGGCTGAACTTAATTTACTATTACATTTAAATGAATATTATATCTACTAATATGCTGATTCATTACATTCAAGGCCATGTATCATGAGGTGGAGAGAAGGAGCTGGGAATTCTTGGCCAGGGAAACCAGTTTGCTGGACTTTGCAGGGCACTGGTACCCTTGTATTCTGAAAAGGACAGACCCTGCCTTCTTCCAAAAGCCTACCAATTGGCGGTGGATGACCATCAACATGAGGGACCAGCAAAATGACAGGGCGACGGATGAGGATTTCCTGACAGACCTAAAGGGGAACATAGTATTGCCCCCTCACATTGCGGCTTGGGACCCAAGATTGGATGGAGTAAGTGACTGCATGAGCCAAGAAATGCAGGGGGACAGGAGCAGGGTCCGAGAGTCATTCTCTAAAGGGAAGCACGCTTATGCCAAATGGGCAAGCAAGCAGGGGGAAAAGAACCTGTATGCGGTTCGGACTCAGCAGCCCCCACCAGCACCCAAAAGGGGAAGGTCAACGGGATATTCTTTTTTTCGGGAGGAGCTGGAGCAGCTGACAGAAGAGACCCCAGCAGTCTCAGAGGAACCCGGGGACAGAGAGGAGGAGGGGTCAGAGGAAGAAGAGGAGGAAGGCAAGGAGGAGGACACTAGCCCCGCCGTGATCCTGACACCTGCCACATCCCCTGTAAGGGAGAAGGCTGAGTCGGCCCTGCAGCAGCTCGCTGAAGAGGAGGATATCACTTGACTGGGAACTGCCATAGGACAGAGCCCATCTCCAGGCACGGAGACCCAGTCAGACAGGGCAGACAGGAGGGCTGCTAGAGAAATAGCCAGAGGCCTGCCGGCATCTCCCTCGCAGAGAGGGCATGTACCCTTAGCTCATGTCATGCAACATCCTTTTGGAATGCCGGTACATGTACCTGTCAGTTTGAGGGCTGCCTAGGAGAAGGCTGCCTCCATTCAGTTTCAGACCGTGCAAGAGGAAACCGCACAGTTACTGCGTTCTTCGCAGGGTCCCTACGCGGAGCCTCCCTCTCTGACAGGCTTCAGAAGACCCCAAGACAGGAGGAGGATTGACTCTCCTGACCATAGGGCCCCAGGGGCATCTCCCTCTTAAGGGCAGAGGGCCAAGGGCACAGCACGCTGTATGGGAGAGGGATCAGTAATTTCAGTCGGGAAAATCCATGTCCCCTGTGTCAGTGTTGTCGAGGCGACAACATGTTAAGTTGGAGGGATTGTAATGAATCAGTATATTGGTTGGTATAATATTCATTTAAATATAACAGTTAAATAAGTTCAGCCTGCTGAACTCTATTTAATAATCAGTCTGCTGGACTTTACATTTAATATCAATTTAATGACTCAGACGGAAGCAGCAGGCTGAAGTCAGCTTAAGTCAGCTTGCTGACACATTCTTTGACAGCCAGCTGACTTCCGTACTCGGTAGCAGCGAACTGCCTTGATATGCATCTAAGTGCGATATGCTAGATGAATAGCCAGATGACATCCCTATGATGGATGGCTATTCGGGATGATGGGAGATGGCGGTGGATTTGGTTAACCGAGGTCCTACCAACGTGGTCAACTCCCGGGTAGGCGGTGCCATCGCACTGGTCGTTGAACAGTAAACTCATTCAGTGTACATATGCTAGGTATTGCTCTCGAGTTCGGCATTCGAAAACAAGGCCAACTCTCTTGTACAGCTTACTCAGAGAGATCTAAATCCAAGGCGAGAAGCCATTGATACGCACTGTCTTCTAACCTTGCTTATGTATGAGTTTACTAATTGCATTATTGATGCTAGTTTACCCGCATTTGACTTACGAGTGTTGTTCACTGCTAGTGTGTTGCCCTTTTGCCGTTTAATCAGTTAACGAAAAATCCATGAAGATTACTTGCTGATATAAAGATCTTTTATTAATTATTGATCGCCTATTTGGTAAGTCGATTCATTTCACCACCGGTCCCTCGTCCTATAGGCTGCGTGGTGTGAATCGGCGTGGGCCAACTGCACTGTGGCGGTGCGCTGAGGCAGCTGGGGATGTTGATCAAAGTACGAACGCTGACGCTGGCGAAGATCCGCCTGAAGGGGCACTGTGCAGACGGAGCGCTTGTCCTAATGTGCTGCCTGTTGAGGACGGACGAGCTGACGTGGGGCGAGTTGGACTCGCGGGCGCAGCGAAGAAAGAGATGCGAGTCGGAAGCGCTCTCGCTGGCTGCGCTGCATGGGCCCTGCGCGTGTTGCGTGCGGATGAGGATGACGGTCGCGGGGGCGCGTAGCAGTGCGGGCCACCTTATGAGGAGGTGACCCAGACGGCCCGTCGCCGGCTATGTGGCTGCGCGGAACGGCGGCAGGCCAGCCAGGCGGCGTCTGATATAGTGCGTGGGCTGCAGTGGTGGAGGAAGACTGTGCGTCATGCTTGCGGGTGCGGAGAGCGCGTGGACCGTCATACGGCGGTGTGACGGAGCGCGGGCGCGTCTCGCGCAAAGGAGTGACCTCTCTCTCCCTCGCAAAGAGGAGTGACCTCCCGTGCGTCCCTGGAAGTGTCGCGCAGAGGCGCGACCTTGCGGGCAACCCTAGTATGGTCGCGGATCGGAGTGACCTCGCGTGCGCGCCGGTCTAGTGGCAAAGTGCGGCGTGCAAAGCGTAGAGCTGGCCCAGCTTAGGGGGAAGGACCTGTACGCCGAGGACCGAGGATGCTGGTCCTGGCCACTGTCTGCTGCGCACGTCCGGCTTGCGGGTCGATATCGGAGAAAGGAACCGTGGAGGCAGTGCTGGCGGAGGCGCGACCTGGCCAGCCTGTGCTCAGGCTGTTGCCAGCGAACAAGTGCGTGACGTCACGGCACTCGTTGCTGGTCGAACAGTCGTGCTGTATCGGACGACTAGGCCCGCCGGCGCATGGATGGGCTTGACGGGGATTGGCCGTGGTCTCGTGTGAGAGAGAACTGAAGCCGGGAGGCCCTGTAGGCTGGCGTCGGACGCGAGCTGTAGGCGTGGGCGGCGGTGGCTCTGCTGACGGCTGGGCTGCGGGCTCCTCTGCGGCCTCTTGGGACCACTCCTGCCACTCGTCCTCCTCGCTGCTCAATGACGCGTCGTCGGACCTGCCTGGGAACGCTGCCTGCCTCATGGCCTCATCCTTGGACGTGGTAGTGCGTGGCCACGAGTCGCCTGTCCTGTGCAACGGTGTGGGTGAGGGCGACTGGGATGCCATGCCGTACTGGATGGCGACCCCCACAGGCACGTCATGCCGTACGCGGACGTGTGATCTTGAGGAGGGTCCGCTCGTCGTAGGAGGCTGTGGCCTAGGTATGGCTGCTGCGGCTGTTGCTGCGTCATGAGCGTGCGCTGCAGCATTAAGGGCAGCCGTGGCAACGGCGTGTGCCTCGACGGCGCCTGCCGCCATCTGACGCATCATGACGTTATGCGCGGCGTAGATCCGCACTGTCTCCCTGGCTTGTGCAACCAGAGCGTCTGCCTGCTCCTGGGGTGTGAGGTGGAGCTTAGCACCAGACAGCTTGGGATCCATCTCCTGCGTCTCCAGTAAGTCGGCGCCGACGGAGACCTTGTCATCCTCGGCCCCCCCCTTATCGGTCTGAACCACGGACCGTCCGTCGTCCAGCGCCATGAAGCCGTAGAGGGCGGACTCAGCTGAGCGACGATCCAAGATGTCAAGTGGCACAGATGCAGTGCGGGTCCCCCCTGACTGCCATTCGGGTCGATAAAAGACCCGCTCCACCCAGTTTTCACTACGGCGCCAATAGGAAAGAGCACGTCCTGGCCAAGGAGCACGTCGAAGGTCTCGGAGCGAGTGACCAACGCATGCCGGTGGATGGTCGTCTCATCCGGAGTGCCGGGCCGAAAGGTGAAGCGCAGGGCCAGCCGCGTGCGCCCGGTTACGATCTCGGACGTGCTGGCAGCGGTGTTGATCCGCGTAGGCGAATCCTCTACGTCGGCTGACGAGAGGCCCAGCTAGCGGAAGTAGCGCAGGCTGATGAGGACTGGCTGGGCGCCAGTGTCAAACATGATGCGCTGCGGGGCCTGCCTGTTGACCAGCACGATGCCCTGCGAATTATCCAAAAACGCAGCGTTAGGCGTGCTGATCATCCTGCGCTCATGCGCAGGTCGCGCGGGTGCGGAGAGCACCGCGGCTGCCGCGTCTGACGTTGGCCTGCCGTCAGAGACGCGCTGGCTGGCCCTGCGCAATTGGAGCAGTAGCTGGGTCGCCTGCCGTGTGGCCTCCATCGACACGCCGAGCTCCGCGAAGGAGACTGCGGGCATGCGGTGAAGCGCCAGCGAGATGACCTCGGCGCTGAGCTGCACTGTGGTCATCGACGAGGCCATCGCATGAGGCGCGAAGGCCGCTGGCGTTGCTGGCGAGTCTAGCACGCGGAACAAGCGGGGCAGACGCGGCGCCTCCTCCGTGCGACGCCCCTGATCGGGCCCGGCGCGCTTCTGTGCCACCGCTGGGCGTCCGGCTGCCAACAAAGCGTGCTTGCGCCGTGCGCTGCTGTCTGCTGTGCGGCCTCCAAGTGGCACTGTGTGTGCGCAGCAGGCCAGAATGGGGCCGCACGCGGCTGCAACAGCAGACGCAGCCGCTCGGACAGCCAGTAAATGAGCAACTGGCACACCTGGCGCTGGCGTACCTGGCGCTGGTGCTCCCAGCGCGGATGCACCTGGCGCTGGCGCACCTGGCGCTGGCGCGCTCGGCGCAGGCGCGCTCGGCGCAGGCGCACCTGGCGTTGGCGTTGTGGGGGTAGCGAGAGCGAGTGCGGCAGATCCTAAGCATGCCTGCGCAATCGCCGGCGCAGGTGCCAGGCATGCTGACTCAGCCGTCGCTGCTGGCGCTGCCTCGGCGACCGGAAGGTCGCCAGGTGGCGCTGGCCTACCTGGTACTGGCGCCTTGAGATGCGCTGGCTCGAGTCCTCCTGCAGCTGGAGCCTCGGCAAACGCTGGTGCCTCTATTAGAGCGGCTGCGAATGCCAGCGCCGCTTTGGCCGCAGGCGTTTTGGCTGCTGGCACGAACGCCGGAGCTAGGGCAGGCTTGGCTGCTGGCAGCCTGACAAGNGGAATGGCCAACCCCCACGACCAAGAAAGAACTCCAGTCATTCTTGGGATTTGCCAATTGGTACAGGAGATTCATCCAAAGCTTCTCGCACATAGCAGCCCTCCTGAGAGATCTACTCAAGAAGGACAGCCTTTATACATGGACCAAGAAAGAGGAAGAGANGAAGAGGCATTTCAAGAGTTAAAGCGAAGATTGACCACATCCCCGGTGCTCACTCTCCCAAGTCCAAACCCAGATTGGCCCTTCCACGTCATCACCGATGCATCTTCCTATGCAATAGGAGCAATCCTGCTTCAAGACCAAGGCAAGGGACTGCAGCCCATTGCCTACGAGTCAAGAAAGCTAAATCCGGCCGAGCAAAATTATACAATCACGGAGCGAGAGGCATTGGAGATTGTACATGCCTTGAAGGTTTGGCGCTGCTACGTTGAAGGACGCAAGGTACTGGTCACCACGGACCACGAGGCGTTGAAGCACCTCCAGATGCAGCCGTATCTCTCAAGGAGACAAGCAAGATGGAGCGGGTACTTGCAACAATACAACTTCACGATTCAGTACCAGCCCGGAAAGACAAACCCGGCTGACCCCCTCTCAAGACTGCAATTAAACGCCGTGATGACATCCCTGAAGACAGATCTGGAAGCTCGATTTTCAGCCGCCTATGAAAGAGACCCTTACTACAAGAACGGAGAAGCAGCCTTGGACCCATACAAGAAGCAAGAAGGCAATTATTGGGTGAGGCAAGACACGGGCCAGAGATGTGTTCCTAATGACTTAGACCTCCGGCTCTTGCTTCTACGAGAAGCACACGACAACCCTCTTGGAGGACACTTTGGAATCCTAAGGACCACGGGCGTTCTAGCTAGGACTTATTGTTGGCCAGGCATGTCTAAGCAAGTCAAGGAGTACTGCAGGAGCTGTGACACATGCCAAAGAATCAAGCCATCATCGCAAAAGGCGGGAGGACTCCTCCAACCACTACCAATCCCCGAAAGACAATGGACGGACATCTCAATGGACCTTATCGTGGACTTGCCCGTGACACCTCGAGGCCATAATGCAATACTCACGGTGGTGGACAGACTTACCAAGATGGCTCATTTTATTCCCACGACGACTAAGGCTATAGCACCACAACTTGCAAGACTCATCTTTGACAACATCTTCCAACTACATGGACTACCATCAAGAATTGTGTCAGATAGAGATCCAAGATTCACAAGCCATTTCTGGAAAAATCTCTTCAAGAACTTGGGTACATCGCTGGATATGTCTACTGCCTACCACCCACAATCAGATGGGCAAACCGAGCGTATGAATCGTACCCTAAAGACCTCTCTAAACGCCTACGTGTCTACCCTCGAGCAAGACTGGGACATGTACTTGACCCCCCTCGAGTTTGCCTACAACAACACTACGCAGGCCTCTACCCAAGAGTCCCCATTCTTCCTCAACTATGGCTTCCATCCGACCACGCCACTGAGCTTCACGGCTGGCCATGATGAAGTACCTGCAGCCACAGATTTTATGGAGACATTAGAAGCAGCCCTTACAGCAGCGAAGAAAGCTCTACAACACGCGCAAGATGCTCAAGCAAGAGTGGCGAACAGATCCAGAAGAGAAATTACGTACAGAGTGGGTGACAACGTGTTACTATCATCCAAGAATATTTCCATGAACAACAGGCCTGCCGGCAGCAAGTTCTCTCCCAAGTATTTGGGACCCTTCAAGATTATCCAGCAAGTCAACTCCGTTGCTTTCAAGCTAGAATTCCCCGCACTATGCACATCGACCCCGTATTCCACGCTTCCCTCTTCAAGTCGTATGTGCAACCCGACAACAAGTTCCCAGGACGTGTGACAACCCCACCAGCCCCAACAATAGTGGATGATCATTTGGAGTACGAAGTGGAAGACATAGTGGCTATGAGAAATTTCAGGAGACAGCAGCAATACTTGATCAAGTGGAAAGGATATCCAGATTCGGAGAATAGTTGGGTGGCGGCGCACTACCTTGACAAAGTTCAGAGAAAGTTGAAGCGCTTCCATGCCGCCAACCCCCATCTTGGACCAGCCCCAAGTCCCTCTACTAGAAGCCCGAAGACTTCAGGGAGGCAGCCTGCCACCATCAAGAAGCAGCAGAAGACCCCTTGGAGGCAGCCTGCAAGAACAAGAAAGAGGAAAAATTGACATTAGACACTCTTCTCTTCTTGCAGTTTCTGAACAGAAAACTAAAACTGCTACTGGTGATAGGTCTCTGCATAATAAATTCTGAAAATTTACCTAGGTGTAGTGCATGAGTAGTCGGTCAATTAGAGTCCAAGTTTGCTCAAGTTGGAGCACTGGTGAGAGAGATATGATGCTCTAAGTAGAAGGGGGTCAGGCTGCTGGCATTGTTAGGGCAGAATATGCCTTCTGACATTGTGCCCTCCCCTGAACTTGGAATGCTCTGAAACTCAAGACTCTGGTAGAACCTCTTACAGCGCCCATTTTGACACCTAATTTGCAGAATTTGGAGAAGCATAGAAGGACTTATGATTTTCAGAAGTTTCTGCACAGATTTGGAGGAGTGCCTACTCTCTCAGCTCTCAACGACACTCCAGAAATTAGAATGCTCTCAAATTTGGTGACCCGGTAGAGTTCTTTGACGCAGTCTGTCTGGCACTCAAATTTTCAGATTTGGGGCAGTTCTGTGGCCGCTATGAATTTTTGAATTTGTGGCAGATTCTGGGCCAACTTGTACAATTTTCTTTATCATTAAGGAGTAGGCTAGCCAATAAGGTCACACCACCTACGACCTTGCCTAGTCTACCTTACATGTGTAGCACCTGACTTGGCGCCTTTGACTAGTCCTCTTCACATGTGTGGCATCTGACTTGAAACTGTTGACTAGTTTGCTCCACATGTGTAAGACCTGACTTGACGCGCCGAGACGTCGCTTTTTCTATCGGGGGGGTGATGTAGTGATTTGAGTTATTATATATTAGTTTGCATATATTTTAATGTTTTCAAATATATTTGGAGTAGTATTGTGTGGAGTCAAGTGTGAATAGGTACTCTAGTAACTTGGTTCATGTCCTTTGAACCTTCCAAGGCATTTTCGAAGTTAGAGGAAAGACCTAGAAGAACTCCATGTGGCAAAAGTCAAATGTGCCATTTTTAGGTCAAAAGGACATGTGTACATTATTCTAGAAAGAGGTGGCAAGTTTTGGGATGTGTTGGGTGCCAACACATCAACATACACTTTCCTAGAAATTACTTATGTAGCAAGCATATAAACAAGAGGTAGAACATAGAAAGACATTGGAGAATCACTCTTGTACTTGCCAAAATCCAGAAATATATTAACTTTCAAGAAGCCATCTCTCTTTCAAGAAGCTACCACTTGTGTTCAAAGATCCTTGTATTGAATAAAGTATTCTATTTTACTAAGTACTTTATCTACCTGCTTCACTACAAAAGAGCACGTCCTGGCCGAGGAGCACGTCGAAGGTCTCGGAGCGAGTGACCAACGCATGCCGGTCGATGGTCGTTTCATCCGGAGTGCCGGGCCGAAAGGTGAAGCGCCAACCGCGTGCGCCCGGTGACGGTCTCGGACGTGCCGGCAGCAGTGTTGATCCGCGTAGGCAAATCCTCTAGGTCAGCTGACGAGAGGCCCAGCTGGCGGAAGTAGCGCAGGCTGATGAGGACTGGCTGGGCGCCAGTGTCAAACATAATGCGCTGCGGGGCCTGCGTGTTGACCAGCACGATGCCCTGCGAATTATCCAAGAACGCAGCGTTAGGCGTGCTGATGATCCTGCGCTCATGCGCAGGTCGCGCGGGTGCGGAGAGCACCGCGGCTGCCGCGTCTGACGTTGGCCTGCCGTCAGAGGCGCGCTGGCTGGCCCTGCGCGACTGGATCAGTAGCAAGGTCGCTTGCCGTGTGGCTTCCATCGACACGCCGAGCTCCGCGAAGGAGGTTGCGGGCATGCGGTGAAGCGCCAGCGAGATGACCTTGGCGCTGAGCTGCACCGTGGTCATCGACGAGGCCATCGCGTGAGGCGGGAAGGCCGCTGGCGCTGCTGGCGTGTCCAGCACGCGGAACGAGCGGGGCAGACGCGGCGCCTCCTCCGTGCAACGCCCCTGGTCCGGCCCGGCGCGCTTCAGTGCCACCGCTGGGCGTCCAATTGCCACCAAAGCGTGCTTGCGCCGTGCGCTGCCGTCTGCTGTGCGGCCTTCAAGTGGCACTGTGCGTGCGCAGCAGACCAGAATGGGGCCGCATGCGGCTGCAACAGCAGGCGCACCCGCTCGGACAGCCACTACACGAGCGGCTGGCACACCTGGCGCTGGCGTACCTGGCGCTGGTGCTCCCAGCGCGGATGCACCTGGCGCTGGCGCACCTGGCGCTGGCGCGTTTGGCGCAGGCAAACCTGGCGGTGGCGTCGTGGGGGTAGCGAGAGCGAGTGCGGCCGCTCCTGAGCATGCCTGCGCAGTCGCCGACGCAGGTGCCTGGCATGCTGACTCAGCCGTCGCTGCTGGCGCTGCCTCGGCGATCGGAAGGCCGCCAGGTGGCGCTGGCCCACCTGGTACTGGCGTCGTGAGATGCGCTGGCTCGGGTCCTCTTGCAGCTGGCGCCTTGGCAAACGCCGGTGCCTCCGTCGGGGCGGCTGTCCATGCCAGCGCCGCTTCGACCGCAGGCGCTTCGGCTGCTGGCACGAACGCCGGAGCTGGCACAAGCTTGGCTGCTGGCAGCTTGACAAGTGGCGCTACGAGGGCGCCGCTGGGCCTGCCAGGTCGCGTCGCCCAACCGGGGCCGGTGTCGGTATTGGCTGCCCTAGGCAAGGCACGTGGCGCCCTCCAGGTAGAGCGTGCGCTCGCCGGGACCCTTGCCACACTTATCGCGCAGTCCCAAGGGTTTTGTGCGCAGCCAAGGTTTAAGCCCTGGCTGTGCGCAGCCGTGTGCGTGCTGTCGCAGCTCCAAACGAAGATGCAACCGCACAGCGCCATCGGAGATGTCGCTCCCTGACTTGGGACAACAGTCGCGGCCGCCAGATGTGCGCTGGCTGAGTCGGACTGCGTGCGCGTGCCAAATGGCAGCACGTGTGCGCAAGTGCTGTACGCAGCGGCTGACGTGGTTGCCGTGAGGTGGTCGCGTGGCGGGCTGCTGAGCGAGCGTCGCAGTGTTGTGCGCGGCGTGTGCGAGTGTGTGCAGAGATGTGCAGGTGTGCAGCTGCCGTTAGGCAAAGTCTCGCCAGCCGCGCACGCGTCAGGTGCGACGGCTGCTGGCGCGGCTGCCGGGACTGGCGCATGGGCGGTCGCTGGGAGGCTACCATGTGGCGCCTCCCAATCGCTCCTAGGATTGCAAGGGCGCGTGGTCGGTCCGGCTTCAAGGTCCGCGTCGACTGCCTCGTACGCCGCTAGTGACGCCCTCCCTCTGGCGCGGGCGTATGCCGAGGCCCCCGTAGCGCAAGTTGCGTCGGCGCGGGGGTTCTGGGCGCAGCCAGGGTTTAAGCCCTGGCTTTGCGCAGCCGTGAGCGTGTCGTCGGCGCTCCGCACGGCACTCTGGCTGCACAGCGCAATCAGGGATGCCCCCTCCTGATTGGGAATGGCGATCGCAGCCGCCGAATATGTCGAATATGCGCTGGCCGTGCCGGATTGCGTGCACGCGCCACGTGGAAGGACGTGTGCGCCGCTGGCGTGCGCAGCTGCTGCTGTGGCTGCCGAGCTGCAATCTTGTAGCTGGTTGCCCGGCAAACCTCGCGCCGCCGTGCGAGGTGTGAGCGGATGCGTGAGCGCGCAAATGTGCGTGTGGCTGCCGGCAAGAGCGGCCTGGCCTGCCGAACACGTGGCAAGGGTCGGCGCCTGCTGGACCCTGCTGCTTGCAGCAGCCAGCAGGGTGAGACCCTCCTGGTGTTGCCGGCTGGTGCGCAGACTTGTGCACGGAATGGCGACGCGTACGGCGAGGGCCGCGGCAGCCGTGTGTGCTGCAGACGTGTCACTCAGCTGGCGAGCACGCCCTGTCGCGACAGCTGCTGGCGTCAGCAAGACGGCACAAACCAGAGGGGCTGCCGAAGCCTGCGGCTGTGCTGGCGTGTGTGCCGGACCGTCTAGGGGCGCGTCGGGAGCTGCAGCATCTGTGACGCCGGGTAGCGGGACCGCGTGCGCCTGCAGCCCGCCATCTGGCAGCCCGATCGGACGAGTGCAGCGGCTGCTGACGGACATCAACACAGAGTGCGCAGGTCTGGCAGAAGCGTCTGCGCAGACGTTTGCGGCGCTGGTCGCCGTAGCTCTGTCGTGGGGCGGGCGCGTGCGAGGTTGCAGCGCTGCTATAGCGCCAGGTGCCAGCCCTTGGGGCTGCCACGTGTAGGCGTCATGAAAGAGCGCAGGAGCTGTGCAGACGCCAGCTATCGGAGCTGAAGCGTCGGACTGCGGGACGCGTGCGAAGAGGGCTCCGCACGCGTCGTAACTGTCGGTAGCGACGAGGCCGCGGAGTCTGGCGATCTCTGCGTTGGCCTCTACGAGGGCGTCGTTGACGTCGTCAAAACTATAGTAATTGGCTCCGGGGATCAGCGCGGCGTCCATTGTAGCCAAGGCTGCAGTCATCGAGGGACGTCCACCCGTGCGAGGGTTACGCATGCCCCGAAGTCCTGCTGCTTGCGCAGGGCCGTCACGAGCGTGTCCGTTCTCGACGTCGCGCTTCTTCTGCAGGCATACGATCTGCAGGTGGCCGGCTTTGCCACAATAGGTGCAGTCACCGGGCTTGCCATTCTGCGCAATAGTGCAGTTCTAGCGAGAGTGGCCCGTCTTCCCGCAAGACCAACAGGGGTCGCTCGTCGTGGCGGCCATGGAAATGCGGCCACGCAGAGCCCCGCGCTGCTGGGTCTGCTGGGACAGCTGAGAGCGCTGAGGCTGCTGCTGCTGCTGGGGCTGGCGAGGCGGAACTGGGCGCATAGTCGTGGATGGCAGCACCGAAGACTCCTGGCGTACGCCCGTGGACGCGAGGCCTACATGGTCGCTAATGTTGCTCCGTGCGGCGGCCAAGCTCTGCTTCTCGACTGAGAGGTAAGCGTCCTCCAGCGAGTACTCGGAGCCGATGTGGTAGATGAGAGGAGCCATGGCTCGCTCCCTCAAACGTGGCTCTACGGCGCGCAAGAAGATCTCCGCTGCCTCTCGGTCAGTGACGGTGCCAACGTCTCGGCAAAGGTGCGTCAAGCGGCGGTACACCATGCGAATCGTCTCATTCTTGCGGCGGAAGAAGTGGTGCAGCTCGTACACCTTCTCTTTGGTCGCGACCTGGAACTCCTTCCTGAGGACGTCCCAGAAGGCCTTGACCGAATCAACGAGGGGGGTCTCCACTGGGGGTTCCCCTACAGGCTCTGTGCGTGTGTAGGTCTCGTCACCCTTCTCACGGAACGTGTCACGGGCCTCGTAGAGGAGATAGCGCATGAGCGTATAAAACACGTCACGCTTAGTGAGCGCGGACGTCTTAAGCCTTGCGGTCACAAACTCAGCCTCGAACTCTGAGATTGTGTTGTCCAGATCACGGGTTCCTGGTCTGCCGCTGAAGCGAAAGAGGGAGGACCTGTCAGCCTTGACCTCGTGGTCACCTCCCATGGGATACCAGGAATCGTGGTGAGCCCAATGGGAAGACGGCTCAGGGAAAATCAGAGGAAGCACGAGTGCCGGCTGGTCCCCTTCAGAGGGTTCAATGACAGTACTGAGATCCGAGTCTGAGTTTTCTCCACAAACCCCTTCGTAGTAAGGCTGGTAAGCACGCCCACTACGGGTAGGCATACGCTGAAGATTCTAATTGCGTGCAGGCAAAGAGAGATCTTTTTAGAAGTAAGAAGTGTGTACTCTCCAGAGTGAGCTCCTCAAGACTGTAATCTGGTAGGAAAACAACTAATGAAGTCTGGCCCAAAAGATCACTGGAAGCACATCATGATCTTCAAGAGTAGTCCTATGGCAGGGGGTATAAGGTGTGACTTTGCTCACCACTTGTGAAGTTCTTCTAGTGATTGGAAGCCAGCAAGGCTTGCTCTTCACAAGAGAGAGACTAAGTGGTCCTGAAAACACAAGAGATGAAAGCTTTACTGATAATCTCTGTGACTTACAATTGGCATAATGGGACTTCTAAAAAGATGTTCCTCTAGGGACCTCTCTAGCACTTATACTCCTGAAAACCCGGCGCTGTATGCGGCGGATCCAATGCATGTAGTCACTCTAGGAGGCTCTCCTATGTCCACTAATGTGTACAAGGCATGTACTAGCACTCCTATAGGCTAAGTATAACTCAAACCAATCAAAGCAAAGCACGTAGAATATGCTAAGTGTCTCTCAATGGTGGAGCTTACCTTGGGTAGTTCTACCTAGATAGCGCCTCAAAAGTGAATCTGAAACTTGAGGAAGCTTCCTCTAGGAGTAGGTGATGCAGTCACCAAGTTATAGCCTCAATGATGTCCTTATACTATGGAAATGCAAGACTTATGTAGTCTAAAGGGCTCGCGGATTTGTGCGCACAAAGCTAGGGGTCCTTGGGGTCACGAATAGTCAACATTGTCACCTTTGGGTGCATTGAGTCACAAGTTGGCCATTTGGTGTGATTCAGCTAGGTGCCAAAAGGAGTGCGGACTAGATCGCGTCTATCTCGCTCGCGAAATCGGTGCCATTCGGAAGATGCTTCGACGCGCTATACTTTGGTGACTCGGAAATCTAGAGAAGGTCAACATATGGATGCGTAAAGTCAATGCAAAGTTGGTCTTCCTACGTTGATGGTTCACACACGTAGAGCTTGGTTTTGTACGTCAACCTCGACTTAATAAATCATGACAATCACCATAGTACCATATGCCGTTCTTCTTCTGCATACTCGAGTTGAACTCAGCTGCTCCACCGTCGACAAACTCTGGGTCCTCTTCTGAAATGAATTGACTTACCAGATAGGCGATTAACAATTAATAGAGATCTTTATATCAGCAAGTAATCTTTATGGATTTTCCGTTAACTGATTAAACGGCAAAAGGACAACACACTAGCAGTGAACAACACTTGTAAATCAAATGCGAGTAAACTAGCATCAATAATGCACTCAGTAAACTCATACATAAGCAAGGTTAGAAGACAGTGCATATCAATGGCTTCTCGCCTTAATTTCAGATCTCTCTCAGTAAGCTGTACAAGAGAGTTGGCCTCGTTTCCGAATGCCGAACTCGAGAGCAATGCCTAGCATATGTACATGGAATGAGTTTACTGTTCAACGGCCAGTGCGATGGCACCGCCTACCCGGGAGTTAACCACGTTGGTAGGACCTCGGTTAACCTAATCCACCGCCATCTCCCATCATCCCGAATCGCCATCCATCATAGAGATATCATCTGGCCATTCATCCAGGGTTACGCCGTACGCCGTATTGGCCAACCTTCGTACGCTTAAATAAGCGTACTGCGTCGGTACGTTCGTACTAAGCGTACGATTAATTTTTTATTCGTGCGCGCCGCCCAGCAACATTTTGACACCTTCATGTCCGCCACTGTACGCTCTGTTTCACTCGTGACTTTGCATACATCGTCAATCGACGGGATTCAAACTACCAAGTGCATCTTGACAGGTTTGTGGAGCAATGGCGGGAACTAAAAAAAAGTCACTAGCCTTTTCACCAATATTTTGGCCACCAGCCATTTCAATTTTCGCCTGCAACTCTTGAACGTGCATCTGCTTGAGTTGCTGCCCATCTTACAAGCTACAATCCTATTGGCCAATTTTGCGGAGCCTACTTAAGAGACTTCTAGCGCCTCTCTTTGCATTTTGCACCTGCTATTCATCGTAAGTTTTCTTACTTCCGCATTTAGGACCTTGCTGCCTTGCATTCCTCTTTGTACATTGTAATAAGGTTTCTTCCATGAAACCTCTTTGTACATTGTAATAAGGTTTCTTCCATGAAACCTTGAATTTTGTATGATCCCAGTTGCTTGCAGGATTAGGTGGCTACATGTTATTCATTCACGTCCTCTCTCTATTGTTGATCCCGTACGTTGTGCTTACTATGTCTCACATTATCCCTTCGTGTGTATTCAGGGAACCTCACATGAGGCTGTGGCTGGTTGCACCTGGTATCGACGGCTATTTTTTAAGGTCGAGAAGTTCCCCCATATCTCTTTATCCCTCCTTTAGGAGACCTGTTCTTCTTCAATGGCTTGCTAAGTTCGTATTTAGCAAATCCACATTATGTAAAGATTGTGTTTGGGAACATATCTAGCACGTGTTACTGCTACTAGGCATGCCTAACGATTCTGTTGTTATTTTATTTCTTATTCCAGCATGTTCAAGAGTTTAGAAGAAGCTTTAAGGCTACGTCAGCGATTGTTCTCCCTGCCTCGCCATTGAACTTCAACATTCAGGTATGCTCGTGCAGCAACCAAGCCTGCACCCTCTTGTTATGCGGGCATGTGAAGGTAGGGGGGGGGGGGGGGCTGGAGGGCATAGGCATAGGCACAGCTCGTCTGCAAGCGGTAGCTGCTCCTTGCCTCCACGGGCTACATTTGCTTTTTTCACAGGTTGATCTAAGCTGCCCTTTTGTTGTCGGCTGCTCCCTCCCCTCAGGCTGTAACACATCCAGGCCAGCAGCGGACGGGCCGAAGCTGGAGTGGACGGCGTGATTCAAGCCCGTTCTATACTACAAGGTGGCGCCGTCTTTACGCTCACGCGCCTCACCACCAACATCTCTCAGGTGCGTCCACCCCCTCTTGCCCTCTTTGCGACCAGTCCCTTGCTTGCTATTGTTGGGGCTGGCTGCCAGCCCCTTGCTTGCTCTTAGGGGGGCTGGCTGCCAGCCCCTTGGTGCTTTTGTCGGGGCTAACAACCAGCCCCTTGCTTGCTTGTGTCGAGGCTGGCTGCCAACCCCTTGCTTGCTTTTTGGGGGGCTGGCAACCAGCCCCTTGCTTGCTTGTGTCGGGGTCGGCAACCAGTCCCTCGTTTGCCTATGTCGGGGCTGGCTGCCAGCACCTTCCTTGCCTGTGTCGGGGCTGGCAACCAGCCCCTTGCTTGCTTGTGTCGGGGCTGGCAACCAGCCCCTTGTTTGCCTGTGTCGGGGCTGGCTGCCAGCCCCTTGCTTCATTGTATCGGGGCCGGCAACCAGCCCATTCATTGCTTGTATTGGGGTTGGCTACCAGCCCCTTGCTTGCTTTTGGGGGGCTGGCAACCAGCCCCTTGCTTGCTCTTAGGGGGGCTGGCAACCAGCCCCTTGCGTGCTTTTGTCGGGGCTGGCAACCAGCCCCTTGCTTGCTTGTGTCGGGTCTGGCTGCCAGCCCCTTGTTTGCTTTTTGGAGGGCTGGCAACCAGCCCCTTGCTTTTTTGTGTTGGGGCTGGCAGCCACCCCCTTGCTTGCCTGTGTTGGGGCTGGCAACTAGCCCCTTCATTGCTTGTGTCGGGATTGGCTGCCAGCCCCTTGCATGCTTTTTGGGGGGCTGGCAACCAGCCCCTCGCTTGCTCTTAGGGGGGCTGGCTGCCAGCCCCTTGCGTGCTTTTGAGGGGGCTGGCAACCAGCCCCTTGCTTCCTTGTGTCGGGGCTGGCTGCCAGCCCCTTGCTTGCTTTTTGGGGTGCTAGCTGGCAGCCCCTTGCTTGCTTGTGTTGGGGCTGGCTGCCAGCCCCTCTTGTTGGTTTAGGGTTTTAGTCGGGGCTGGCTATTGTTGTGCCCCTTGCTTGCTTTTGTCGAGGTTGGCTGCCAGCCCCTCGCTTGCAATGTGTTTAAGTCGGGGTGGGCTGCCAGCCTCTTGCTCGTTAAGTCAGGGTTTTTATTGGGGCTGGCTGCTGTTGTGCCCCTTTGCTTGCTTCTGTCGAGGCTGGCAGCTAGCCCCTTGCTTGCTGTTTCAGGGTTTTAGTAGGGGTGGGCTGCCAACCCCTTGCTCGGTTTTCACGGGGCTGGCTGGCATCCCCTTGCTTACAATTTTGAGATTTTAGTCCACATTTGCACCAGCTCTATCTGCAACCTGCTGTGCCTGTGTTGTTCATTCTTGCTTCCTTCCTTTTCTAACTCGGCTGCTGTTTTTGTGCACCCATTGCACATTTGTTGTTCTGCTGATTGTGAACTTTCTCCCTCGTGCTTGCGTGTTTGTGTCCTGTAGATTAGGGCTAGCTGTCTGTTGCATCTTTTTACAGCTTTGTCTCCTTTTTTGTCTTTTGTGAAGCAGGGCAAGACAATAAGGAGCGAGTAGACCCCCCTTGTGCCTACCCCACGTGTGCCCATTGACGCGTGAGCGACATTGACACGTGGACAGGTGCCTTAATCCTCCTTCCTCTTTCCCGTTCTCTCTCGTGCCCCTTGTTTGCTGTGGTCGGGGCTGGCTGCCAGCCCCTTGCTTTCTTCTGTGGGGGCTGGCTGCCAGCCCCTTGCTTGCTTGTGTTGGGACTGGCTGCCAGCCCCTTATTTGCTGTTGGTGGGGCTGGCTGCCGCCCTGCTGTCTGGCTGCAGCAGTCGCCCTTTGCATGCTGTCTGGTGCATGTTGTCTGGCTGCTGTGGTGCTGCAGCAGCTCGCCCCTTGCTTGCTTGATTGGGGTTGCTGCTGCTGTTTTGACGACCCTATGCCCTTTTGTGTGTCTTGTGTCAGTGAGGAAGGCGTGAAGAAGAAGCTACCAGACTCACCCCTCATTTGTGCACACACGTCTTGCGACACGCGCATCAGGTGCCATGCCCTTCCCTATCTCCTTTCTCCCTCTTTGCCCTGTTCTTACTGGTAGTGGCGTTTGCGCGCCCCTTGCTTTTTTGAGTGGGACTGTCTAGCATGCTGTCTGGCTGCTGCTGTGCTACAGTTGCCCCTTGCTTGTTTTGGTTGGGGCTGTCTGGCTGCAGCACCGTGCTCTTGATGGTGTGCTGTTGTCTATCTTACATTGTCCCTTCTCTTATGTGTGAAGCAGCCCAAGTTCAAAACGAGCGAGTCGGCAGGCCTTGCGCCAATCCACACGCAGCCAATCTCCAACAAGTGTTTCAGGCCCCCCCCCTTTCCCCTGCGTCTCCCTCCCTTGCGTATTTTTCTCTTGCTTTGGTCGGGGCAGTCTGTCTTTTGTGCTGCAGCCGCCCCTTGCATGCTCTGGTCAGGGCGGGCTGGCTGCTGCTTTGCTGCAGCAGCCCCTTGCATGCTCTTGTCAGGGCGAGCTGCTAGCCCCTTGCTTGATTTTGTGGGGCTGGCTGTTAGCCCCGAGCTTGCTGTTGAGTCTTGTCGGGGCTGGTTGTCAGCCCCTTGCTTGCTTTTGTCAGGGCTGGCTGCCAGTCCCTTGCCTGTTGTCTTAGGGTTACAGTCGGGGCGGGCTGGTTTGCCTTTACTTGCTGTTTAGGGTTTTAGTGGGGGCGGGCTGCCAGCGCCTTGCTTAGTTTTGTCGGGGCTGGCTGTTAGCCCCGGACTTGCTTTTGAGTTTTGTCGAGGCTGGTTGTCAGCCCCTTGCTTGCTCTCTTAGGGTTATAGTCGAGGCGGGCTGGCTTGCCTTTGCTTGCTGTTTAGGGTATTAGTGAGGGAAAATCTTAAGNATCTTAAAAATCCATAAGTACCCAGCTTAAGCAAAATGCCTGCTAAAATGACAGAACCAGCGGTAGGTGCTTCCACATGTGCTTCTGGTAACCAAATATGAACAGGTACCATGGGAACCTTGACTGCAAAAGATGCAAAAAAAGCCAACCATAATAAAATTTGGCGGGCTGCCAGCGCCTTGCTTAGTTTTGTCGGGGCTGGCTGCTAGCCCCGAACTTGCTTTTGAGTCTTGTCGGGGCTGGTTGTCAGCCCCTTGCTTGCTTTTGTCAGGGCTGGCTGCCAGTCCCTTGCTTGCTGTCTTAGGGTTTTAGTCGGGGCGGGCTAGCTTGCCTTTGCTTGCTATTTAGGGTTTTAGTGGGGGCGGGTTGCCAGCCCCTTGCTTGCTTTTGTTGGGGCTTCCTGCTCTCTTGCTTGCCTATTGTTGCTCTTTTGCTTGTTTGACTGGCATATTCTTTTGTCTCTTACTGGTTGCTGGTCTCCGTTATTGCAGGTTTCACGCGTATCATGTCTCAACCATCCACTTCGTCCGGAGCAACGCTTTCTGGAATGAGGGTATTCACTGGAGCTTTGACCGCTCGTCTGCCCCCTAGAGCAGTTGCTGCAACGTCTGGTCCAGAGTGGGGCCATGTGACCATCGTTGTGGAAGCCAAGTCCAAGAATTCATATCCAAAGGAGAAGTGCAACTACTGCCCCAGGGAGTTTACCGGTGGAGTCACGCGGATTCGTGGCCATTTCACGGGAGGCTGTAAGGATGTTAGTCAGCTTGAGGAGGTTCCCGATGAAGTTCTAGATCTCATGATTAGCCGTAGCAAGGGTATGGCTAGTTCTCTATTAGGAACGCGACGTAGGAAGAGTACCATACAAGCTGCACGAAAGCGTGTGCATGAATGGGGTACTGGTGCTAGTGGCTCAGCATGTACAAGTGTTGGGAGGTCCCTTTCCTTAGGCAGGGAGACAGGGCAGACCTCTCTAAGTGACATGTTCCAAAAGATGAATGTTGAGAATGTCCATGAGATTGTCGCTCGCTTCTTTTATGGTACTGGTTCATCATTCAATGTTGCTCGCAGTGAGTTCTTTAGGGACATGTTGGTTGCTGTCAGTAAGTACACTCAGGAAACTGGTTTAGTGTACGTCCCTATGAAGGATAAGCCTCTCGGAAGTACCCTATTAGATAAAGAGGTCTTGAAGATAGAAGCTTGGGAGGAGAAACAGAATAAAGGACTACCATTGACGGGTTGTAGCATTGTAGCAGATGGGTGAACCGATCCATGCGGGCATCCTCTTCTTAACGTGCTTATGGTTGTGGGAGGCACTGAGATGTTCATGGATGCTATCAGCACTGAGGGTGCTAGGAAGACGGGTGATTATATTGGTAATCACCTGCTTGAGGCCGTGGAGAAGGTAGGGGTTGATCATGTTGTACAGCTTTGCACAGACTCTGCAGCTAACATTGTAGCTGGTTGTAATGTGGTTCGCAAGAAGCACCCGCACATATATTGGACGCCTTGTGCTGCTCATGTTTTGGACCTGCTGTTGAAAGACCTAGGAAAGATGAAAGAGCTAGAGGGCATAATTGATGGCTTCAAGCACTTGGTCCAGTTTGTTGCAAACCACCACATGCCTCACGCTCTTTACCGTGAGCATGGGGCAAGGCTAAAAAATAAACTAGAGTTGTTGAAGCCAGGACCCACAAGGTTTGCCAGTAACTTCCTTTGCTTGCAAAGACTCATCGTTGTGAGGGATACCTTACAAGCTATGGTGTCTGACAGTAGGTGGCTTGAGTGGGCGGTCATGAACGGTTGTTTAGGCGAGGCTACAAACATTAGAGACCTAGTTCGTGACGATGAACTTTGGGAGCGAGTGAAGGTATGGGTAGACGTGTGTGAGCCGATTGTAGTTCTCCTTCGACTAGTCGACTCTCCACAACCTTCTCTTGGGAAGATCTGGGCTCGCATGAGTGCCATTAAAGAGCATGTGCTTGAGGTTGAAGGACTCAAACCGGCACAAAGAACCCAAGTTAAGAAGGACGTGAAGGCTCGATGGGACCAGCTTCACAGCCCCCTACATTCTGCGGGTAAAAGGTCTATTCTGACGTTGCTCACCTCTCTTGCTCGGCGGCTGTTGTTCTCTTGCATGCTTGTTATTGTGTGTTGGTCATTGTTCTTGTTATTGTGCTTGCTATTGTTATTGCTCTCTTTTTTGTGAAGTGCATTGTGTTGTTATATATTGAGTTTGCTTCTTGACTTTGTTTGGCTACAGGCTACTATCTGGACCCCGAGTTCCAAGACCATGAGTCTTGGGCAGTTGAGAAGTGTCTACTAACTGATTGGTCCAACGTGCGGAATACCCTTGTCGGAGGAAGTGTGCTTGACCGAGCGTTGGTGGATCGAGAGTTGGCGCTCTACCGGCAGAGCGGTGACATTTTTGGCGATGATGTTTGCAAGGCTAATAAGACCATGATGCCTGCTCACAAGTGGTGGGAAACATATGGAAGTCATTGTCCTAATCTTCAACTTCTTGCTATGAGAATATTGTCGCAACCTGGTTCAGCAGCTGCATGTGAGAGAAATTGGTCTGAGTACGGGTTTGTTCATAGTCCACTTCGCAATAGGCTGCTCCCTACTAGAGCAAAGAAGTTAGTGTATGTGCATTCTATGTTGAGACTTCAGGAGAAGAGTTTGGACTTCCTTGGACCAAGTGTCGGCGTCACTCCATGGGTTGAAGAAGCGGAGTTCTTAGAAACACCCGAAGAGGAGGGTCTCAATCTTGCCATGCATGCCTCGTTGAGTGAGGAAGAGGAGATGGAGGTAGAGGAAAAGGAGGTGGAGGAGCGACCTAGTGTTTCAGCTCTAGGAAGAAGAAGGCCAAGAGCAATTGGTTACTAGATGTGTCGGTCAGCTAACTTGTATGTTGTAAAGGTAGCATGTACATATTAAAGAGAATGGAAGTTGAGAAAATGAATACATTTGAAATTAATATTTGGTGCATTATGACTTCATGCAATGTTGCATTTTGTGTGAATGATTTACATTTTATGGATTACCTCTAACCTCTCATGCATGCTTGCTAAGAGTTTAAATCATGTTTGTCTTCATTAAAGCTTATTTTACTCGTATGAGAAGTAATGATACTTCTAAGTCTTTTTGTTGAATCAATGAGCTAGTTAGAAAGTACAAAAAACCATGCTCTGCTAAGCGGTTCTCCCAATGTTAGTGCGTATGAAAATAATTCTAAGTTGAAGTTCAGTCATTCTTAAATGTGGGATTTATAAGAACTTCTTAATTCTTACACATGCTTGCTAAGAAATTAAATCATATCTATACCTCTTCATTGAAGCTTCTTCTACTCGATTAAGAAGTAATGATACTCCTAAGTGTCCTAATTCAACTTAGAAAAAAGTTAGGAAGTACAAAAAACAGCTCTGCTAAGCGGCCCTCCCAGCTTTGGCATGATTGATGTCGTCGGATTGTACATGGAAAAGCAGTGAATTAAACAAAAATATAATAGTCAAACGCGGAAGCCCAATACATATTGCATAATACGAAACATTGGTAAGGCGTCGCTCTCTCCAGCCGGTGGCGGGGGTTCAAGACCGTCGGCTGGCGCCTGAAGCCAACAGTAGTTTACCTTTTTTGAAATTGTTTTCCACCATTTATTTCTGCAACATATCTGACTTATAAGCTCCATAAACAACCCCGATAGGTATATGTCAGAGAAACATGCATGGCACGTTGGGTGTTGTCCCATCCCTGCACCCGGTGGCGGGTGTTCAAACCCGCTTGCCGACGTCTGTACTAGACAAAGTCATAAATACTTTTCGCGACTTGTAGCTGCAAAGCGGGCAGAGAAAAGTCCAAAATCGCCTGAAAAAAATACCCTGCCATTTTGAACGAAATAAACAGTTTGACACGACGTGGTTATTTTACACGTGCGACCGACATGAAGCGTCGACGCCGTAGCTACTGGACATCGACACCGTCCTGACGTTAGCGTACTAAGCGTATTAAGCGAACTAGTCCATTTTTTTGAACACCGATCTAAGCGAACTAGCGTATTAGTCGAACTAAGCGTACAAGTGTACGGCGTGCATTCATCTAGCATACCACACTTAGATGCATATCGAGGCAGTTCGCTGCTACCGAGTACGGAAGTCAGCTGGCTGTCAAAGAATGTGTCAGCAAGCTGACTTAAGCTGACTTCAGCCTGCTGCTTTCGGCTGAGTCATTAAATTGATATTGAATAATAATCCAGCAGACTGATTATTAACTAGAGTTCAGCAAGCTGAACTTATTTAATTGTTATATTTAAATGAATATTATATCAACCAGTATACTGATTCATTATAATCCCTCCAAGTTAACATGTTGTCGCCGCGACAACACTGACACAGGGTACATAGGTTTCCCCAACTGAAATTACTGATCCCTCTCCCATCCAGCATGCTGTGCCCTTGGCCCTCCGCCCTTAGGAGGGAGATGCCCCTGGGGCCCTATGGTCAGGGGAGTCAGTCCTCCTCCTGTCTTGGGGTCTTCTGAAGCCTGTCAGAGAGGGAGGTTCCGTGTAGGGACCCGGCAGAGAACGCAGTAACTGTGCTGTTTCCTCCTGCACGGTTTGAAACTGAATGGAGGCAGCCTTCTCCTGGGCATCCCTCAAATTGACTTGGTACATATACCGGCATCCCAAAAGGATGTTGCATGACATGAGCTAAGGGTACATGCCCTCTCTGCGAGGGAGATGCCGGCAGGCCTCTGGCTATTTCTCTAGCAGCCCTCCTGTCTACCCTGTCTGACTGGGTCTCTGTGCCTGGAGATGGGCTCTGTCCTCGGGCAGTTCCCAGCCAAGTGATATCCTCCTCTTCAGCGAGTTGCTGCAGGGCCAACCCCGTCTTCTCCCTTACAGGGGATGTGGCAGGTGTCAGGATCACGGCGGGGCTAGTGTCCTCCTCCTTGCCTTTCTCCTCGTCTTCCTCTGACTCCTCCTCCTCTCCGTCCCCAGGTTACTCTGAGACTTCTGGGGTCTCTTCTGTCAGCTGCTCCAGTTCTTCCCGAGAAAACGAATATCCCACTGACCTTCCCCTTTTGGGTGCTGGTGGGGGCTGCTGAGTCCAGACCGCATACGGGTCTTTTTCCCCCTGCTTGCTTGCCCATTTGGCATAAGCGTGCTTCCCTTTTAAGAATGACTCTCGGGCCCTGCTTCTGTCCCTCTGCATTTCTTGGCTCATGCAGTCTTTGACTCCATCCAATCTTGGGGCCCAAGCCGCAATGTGAGGGGGCAATACTATGTTTCCCTTTAGGTCTGTCAGGAAATCCTCATCCGTTGCCCTGTCCTTCTGCTGGTCCCTCATGTTGATGGTCATCCACCGCCAATTGGTGGGCTTTTGGAAGAAGGCAGGGTCTGTCCTTCTAAGAGTACAAGGGTACCAGTGCCCTGCAAAGTCTAGCTGACTGGTTTCGCTGGCCAAGAATTCCCAGCTCCTTCTCTCCACCTCATTATACATGGCCTTGAACCTGTTATAGGATGTAGAGTCCTTAAATTTGTCCGCGTCCATGGGGATCATCCTGATGACCCTATCTTCCCCCCAGATACCAGGAATCGATACAGCCCCTGCTTCGTTCACCTGGGCCATTGCCTTGGCCTCTCTGACCGTATATCCTACCATCCTGGCGTAATCGTAGTAGAGGAGGAGCCCCGTGCTGACCTCTCTATATACTTGTCAAAGTTTTTGGATGTCTCCCCTTCCCTCTGGAGGATGTCCTTTTGTGACTCACTGCGACTTCTCTGAGCATACTTGAAGGCCTTTTCCAGTAGATCGAAGCCCTTGCCCAGTACTGTGTAGCGGTAGCTGCTGATTCTCCTCTGCTCTTCATCAGCCTGCTGCTTCTGCTTCTCCTCAGCTTGCCTCTCCTCCTCTGCTTTCTTGGCCTCCTGTGCAGCTTTTCTGTCCAGTTCTTCCTGCCTCAGTCTGGCCTGTTCCTCCTCCTCCTTCTTCTTCTGTGCCTCCCGCTGTTGTTGGAGTTGTTGTGATTCCCGAGCGGAGATGGAGGATGATTCGATGTCTCCACGGAATTGCAAGTATTTTGCATGTGCCTTTTCCACCCTTCTCTTCCTCTTGAGTTCCGACTTTTGAGTCATCCTGCTCAATCATAAACACAATGCAGTTAGTGAAGACATGATATTTTGCCGCTACTGAGTGCCCTTGATGTAGAAGAACGCAATCGGGAGAGTTCCTAGTGTGAAATACCTGGTGTGAGAGAATATAAGGGAAAATTGAGTTAGAGAGAAAGTGAGTGTGAGCGCAGGTTAAGTGTGTAATATGGTTATCAGAGGTTTTCCGGCTGATCCCAAAACAAAATACCACTCCCTCCAACTTAATTTTAAAGGTGGGTTGCGTGTCACAACTGTCACTAACTGTCACATCCCCCTCCAACTTATATGGAGACAGGACCTCCTGTCACCTTCCCATGTCTACTGAAGGGACAGTTAGGGCGGTGCCCTAGCCGTCCGAAGGTGGAACCGTTTCAACGCTCCTTTGGCATTAGTCAGCTGGTCTTTAAACTCCCAAGTGTCTCCAGAGGCATCGTAACCTTTCCAGTGGATGAGGTACTTCATGACATATCTAGACAATCGACGGACCGAGCGAGCGTCTAAAATCTCATTGACCTCATATTCCTCAGGGTCGCCGTCCCGGACAGCGGGGACCGGTCCTGGTTGGACAGGTTACCGACCTGTGAACAGTGTATCACCTTTGATGTATGGTTCCAGGAAGGAGACATTAAAGATTGGGTGACCCTTGTAGTCCTCTGACATGTTCAGTTTGTAAGCATTTTTTTTGACACGACGCACTACCGAATACGGACCGACCCAGACAGGGCCAAGCTTTTTCTTGACCACACCAGGGAGGTACAGGTGCTGAGAATGCAGTTTGACTAAATCACCCTTAGAAAATGTCAGCTCCCGACGGTGTTAATTAGCGTATTTTTGTTGGTTTTCTTGGGCTTTGTGCAGGTTTTGTTGGACTTCTGACAGGGTGTCAGCAAACTCCTGAGTTAACTGGAGGGAGACTTGATTGTCAATCTCTTCAGGGTCAATTAAAGACTCCCCCAGGACATCTAAAGGAGACTTAGGGACTCTACCCAGGCTGAGTTCAAAAGGAGTCTTGCCCGTTGACGCGTGCACCGCACTGTTGACCGCAAACTGAGTTTGAGGCAACAGGTCATCCCAATTATCTTGTTTTTGGTTAATATATGCTCTCAGCACCTCCTGCAGAACTCGGTTAGTTCTTTCAGTCTGCTCATCATTCTGAGGGTGGTTTGCTATGCTGAGCAGCTGTTTGACTCCCATTAACCCCATTAAAGCTCTCCAGAACTTAGAGGTAAATTTTGAGTCTCGGTGTGAGATGATATTAGAGGGTAGCCCATGTTGGCAGACTACATGGTTGTAGAACTGTCTCGCTGTTTTGAATGCAGTTGCTTTGACAGTTGTGGGGATGAAAATGACCATTTTTGTCAGTTTATCCACGACTACCAGTATCGAATCATGCCCGTTAGCAGTTCGTGGCAGTGTGACCACCCAGTCCATGGATATAGTTTCCCAGCGTCCCGCTGGGATGGGCAGCGATTGCAAGAGACCTCTCGGTGGTGTGTGCCTAGACTTATTTCTTTGACACTGATTTCAAGACCTCTCCGGGCAACTCCTCCCAATGATAATGGNGATAATGGTTTGCCAGTTTGCCAACAGTTTTGGCCTGCCCCAAATGCCCACCCAGTAAACTGTCATGTGCTTGACTCAATAAAAGGGACTTTATTTCCAAGTTATTAAAAATGACCAGCTTCAGCCTGCCTGAAAAGGTTTCAGTCACCCAGACCCCTCCCTTAAGTTTATACCCGAGTGCAGTAGCACAACACACACCAGTAGTGGGGCTGGGCTCAAATGTTGGGTCAGAAAGGTAGGCTTTCCTAAGTTGTTCAAGGAAGGACTTTTTCACCTTTAGTGAAGTGTGCACACAAGACTCTATCTACAGCATGCTGACTAAAGTTCCTTTCTTGCAAGTCAGGTCTTCTAGAGAGTGCATCAGCAGGATTCAACTTCCCTGGTTTGTAGTTGATCTGGACTTGGAACTGCTCCAGCATCTGGCTCCAGCGGTTCTCCCTCCTCGACAGCTTGGACTTCTTCTGAAAGTGGGTCAGAGCTAGATGATCTGTAATCACCTTAAAAGCTTTACCATGTAAGTATGCTCTCCACTGTTTGAGTACATGAATGATAGCTAGCAGCTCTTTATCATGCACTGAGTAATTAATCTCCGCTGGATTAAATTTCATAGACTCGTACAACACCGGGTGCCACTCCTGTCGTACCTTACCATCCTTTGTGGTTTTGTCAGCAGGCTGCAACAAAATAGCACCCATGGCAAAATCAGAGGCATCAGTAACCACCTGCACCGGTTTGCTGGGGTCATACACGGCTAGCACTGGGGCAGAACAAAGGGCATCTTTAAGGGTCTGGAAGGCAGCCTGCTGCTCTTCCCCCCACACATACCCGATGTCTTTCTTAGTAAGGTCAGTCAGTTTACTGGCCTTTGTGGAATAATTCTCAATAAATCTCCTATAGTAGTTAGCCAACCCGAGGAAGGATCTAACTTCAGAGACAGACTGTGGTACTGGCCAGTCCCTTATGGTCTGGACTTTCTTAGGGTCCACACTGATGCCCTCTTTACTGACAACGTGGCCTAAGAATTCGATACTTTCCTCAAAAGAAATCACACTTGCTCATTTTAGCATATAACTGATTTCTTCTCAGAATGTCCATGACTGTCTTTAAGTGTTCAGCGTGCTGAGTCTCATCTTTAGAGAAAATTAAAATATCATCCAGGAAAACTCGCACAAATTTATCCAAATAAGGCCTGAAAATGTCATTCATAGCACCCATGAAGGTTGCGGGAGCATTAGTCAGTCCAAATGGCATCACGTTGAACTCATAGTGTCCATAACGTGTGCGGAAGGCAGTCTTGTGTTCATCCCCCTCAGCAATTCTGATTTGATGATAACCACTCTTGAGATCTATCTTACTGAACACCTTAGCACCAGACAGGGTATCAAGCAAGTCCTTCATTCTGGGTAAAGCATACTTGTCTTTACCGTAATACTGTTCAGGGCTCTGTAATCCACACACATCCGCATACTGCCATCCTTTTTCTTAACAAATAGGATGGGTGCGCCGTAAGGTGATTTACCGGGGGAAATATAACCATTTACCTCAAGCTCTCCAATCTGTGTTTTCAACTCCTTGCTCTCCACATAAGACAAGCCATAAGTGCGTTGCCAAGGTGGCTGACTACCCGGTAATATATCAATCTGATGATCTACTTCCCTCTTAGGGGGTAGTCCTGGAGGCATATTAAATACATCCGTGTACTGAGCAACGATTTTTGCAGCAGTAGGGTGCTCCGGAGGGCTTACCTTTTTCTCCACCACTTCTTCAAGTTGAGGAGGTACCTCTCTTAGCAGAAGACAGAACATTTTGTCTTCCTTTTGGTTCCAGCTTTTGACGAACTCCATTGCATTCAGCAACTTGCATCCTTCTGGAAGCCTCTTCTTTTCCTTCAGTTGCCATCCACACAGCACAAGAGGAAGAGCACTGGTGGGTGCCACGTTAGTCTGCCCATCACTGGCTCCTCTCACTTTAACTGTACCTCTGCTCCAACACACTTCAGCTTGATGTTTATCAAGCCAGGACCTGCCTAGCACGAGATCATAAAAGCCAGTGTCGAGTACCTCAAATGTAAGCGTTTCAGTTAGAATTGCAATGCCAGAACCTAACTGGACCTCAATAGGCTTGGTTATAACTCCTCCCGCGATACTTGAGGCATCTCCAAGGAATATTTTTCTATTCCCTTGGGTGACAATAGGCAACCTTAGCCGCTTAACTAAGTCCTTATGGATAAAAGTATGTGAAGCCCCTCCGTCAACAAATGCCCTCACCTTCCTACCTGCAATCATGCAATGCAGTATGATAGGGGGGACTGTCTTCTCCTGACTTTCGCATTGTTCTTCTGACTTAGCAAAGAAATGTTGGACATCAGGTGGAACAAGAGCATCCAGAGTGTGCACTCTCTGGATGTCTATATTGCTGATGGTCTCCTTTATCTGGTTGTCATGCATGCATAGTGAATCCAGTTCAGCAGGACCCATAGTACCTGCTACAAGGGCAACTAGTGACGACACACTATCTCTAGCATCCTCACAGTCAGTAGACTGGATTACTGACTGTTGCTGTCTTTTGAAGGCTGGTCCTTTCTCTTGACTTTTGGGAGGTGCTTGTTTGGACACTGCTCTCTGAAGTGACCTAGCTGCTGGCAATGGAAGCAAATCGATTTTGCTGAGGCTGGTCTCGGCTTAGTCCTACCACCACCTCTTCCATAGCCGCCTCGAGTGAAACCACCTCTACCTCTAGACTGTATGGCATTATACTCATACTCATATCCATCACCCTGATCATCCTCAGCCTGGTCTCCTTCAACTGCATTGTAGGAATTGTGGGGCTTTTTCACAATCTTAGACACTAAAGCATTACTTTGGCGCTTGCGATTGAATTGATGCTGATCCCAGGCATCAGCATCCTGGATCAAGTCAGCCAGTTTCTCATACTTCTTCTCAGCAAAATGACCAGAGACTTCGGATTTCAAGCCATACCTAAAGTATGCTATCCTATACCGTTCTGGCAAGTCTGGCTGCTTCATCATGTTCTCCTGGAACTTTTGAGCAAACTCAGCAACTGAAGTGGTCTGCTTCAGTGTCAGGGAGATCATCGCATAGATAGCTTTCTCCTGCTGGTTGATGACATCAAACTTCTCATGCAACTTCTCGACAAACTCTACCCACGTAGGGTCACTGAGTTGCCGAGCCTTACACTCTCCTTTCCAGTAAAGCCACCAGTCTGCGGCACTGCCTTTTAATAGCGCACCGGTGTGCCTGACCTTCTCGTAATCTTGCAGTTCTGGGTAGTTCTCCAGCCACTGCTCAACATCCGCGAGAAACTTGATCAGGTAATATTTTCTGTTTCCCTCAGGATCATATTCCTGGGGAGGTTTTGGCTTGGGCTTACTAGGCCCTCGGCCACCACCACTAGTGGTTTGAGACCCTAGTTGGTCTCTGTCCCGCAGTAGAGACATTATGATTCTTTTGTCCTCCTGTTGAGACTGATACATGGTCGCCATTTGCAACTGCATTTGAACGAACAATGCTCCCAAGTCTACACTCTGGGGTGGTAGTCTAGCAGCAGCATTGGCATCTACTCGCTGAGTAGTGTCCTCAACAGTCCCTCTCGCTCCTGCAGCAGCAATTCCTGCCGCATTTAGCCGGTCACGTATTTGACCTCGGGGTACATTGAGTTGTACAGCAGGAGGTGGGTTCAAGACATTGGCCCTGGATGCCATAAGTAGTTCAACCATGTGCTCGTCAGCGGGCTGTCCTTCCCTCCTTTCTGTATCTACAGCAGCCTTTGCTAATTGTTCAGCTTCTGATCTGGCTCTCTCCTCAGCTTGCTGTGCTGCGACTGCGGTAATAGCAGCTGCCTCATTTGCAGCCTCTCTAGCTGCAGTATTTGCCACTGCTTTAGAATAGGTACGGGTTCCCGCTACATGGCTTTCCGCCTGGTTTTTGACATTCTCATTATCCTGGTTCTCCATGTCTTGGGAGTTGCTAGTTTGAGACCTTGTCCTTACCATACAAAGAAGACTGTGATAACTGCTCCGATACCACTGAAATGAACCGACTTACCAAATAGGCCATTAACAATTAATGAAGATCTTTATATCAGCAAGTAATCTTTATGGATTTTCCGTTAACTGATTAAACGGCAAAAGGACAACACACTAGCAGTGAACAACACTCGTAAATCAAATGCGAGTAAACTAGCATCAATAACGCACTCAGTAAACTCATACATAAGCAAGGTTAGAAGACAGAGCGTATCAATGGCTTCTCGCCTTGGATTCAGATGTCTCTCAGTAAGCTGTACAAGAGAGTTGGCCTCTTTTCCGAATGCCGAACTCGAGAGCAATGCCTAGCATATGTACATGGAATGAGTTTACTGTTCAACGGCCAGTGCGATGGCACCGCCTACCCGGGAGTTAATCACGTTGGTAGGACCTCGGTTAACCAAATCCACCGCCATCTCCTATCATCCCGAATTGCCATCCATCATAGGGATGTCATCTGGCCATTCATCTAGCATACCACACTTAGATGCATATCGAGGCAGTTCGCTGCTACCGAGTACGGAAGTCAGCTGGCTGTCAAAGAATGTGTCAGCAAGCTGACTCAAGCTGACTTCAGCTTGCTGCTTTCGGCTAAGTCATTTAACTGATATTAAATAGTAATCCAGCAGACTGATTATTAACAAGAGTTCAGCAGGCTGAACTTATTTAACCGTTATATTTAAATGAATATTATATCAACCAGTATACCGATTCATTACATCTTCATAACCTCTCTTAAGCTTCTCCCTAAAGTCCATACTCTCCTTGATGACTGAAATAGCTGCAAGTTCACACCTCCTAGATAAAGGGTCTGCAAGGTTGATCTTCCCAGGTAAGTACTCAATCTTGTGGTCAAGCTGTTGCAGAAACTCCATCCACCTTGCCTGTCTTGGTGTCAACGTTGGCTGCGTCATAAACTTCTCTAAGCTCATGTGGTCGGTCTTGATACACACCTTCCTTCCGTCCACATAACATCGCCAAATTCTCAAAGCGTGGATAATAGCCAACATCTCCCGCTCGTGTGCTGCATAGATTTGCTCAACAGGACTCAACTTCCTGCTCTCATATGCCACAGGTTGCAATTCTTTACCTTGGTTCTGAAGAAGTATGGCTCCCACTGCGAAGTTTGATGCGTCCGTGATGATGGTGAAAGGAAGCTCTGGACTGGCAATTGCCAACACAGGTGCCTGTGTCAACAACTCCTTAATCTCCTCAAAGGCTTGCTGCTCCTTGTCACCCCATAGCCACTTCTCCTGCTTCTTTAACATGTCCGTGAGCGGTGCACACACCTTGGCAAATCCTTCAATGAAACTTTGATGATAATTTGTCATGCCGAGGAAGCTCCTGATTTGATGAATATCAGCAGGTACCGGCCAATCTCTGACTGCTTGCACCTTCTTTTGCTCCACCTTGACTCCTTCAGCTCCCACTATGTGCCCAAGAAACTCAACCTCCTTGAGACAGAAGTCGCACTTGCTCATCTTCCCATATAACTTCTGATTTATCAAAACCTCCAACACCTTCCTCAGATGCTCCACATGCTCTCCAAGGTCTTCGAATAGATCAGGATGTCGTCCAAAAATACCACCACAAACTGGTCCAAATAGGGTCTGAAGATACTATTCATGAGTCCCATGAATGTAGCAGGTGCATTAGTCAACCCAAATGGCATGACTGTGAACTCGAACAAATTGTAGCGAGTCCTGAAAGCAGTCTTCTGAACGTCTCCTTCCGCAATCCGTACCTGATGATAGCCACTCCTCAAGTCGATCTTCGAGAAATACTTTGCCCCGACAAGCCTGTCAATTATCTCGTCCACTCGTGGAAGTGGGTACCTGTTCTTAAGGTGACCTTGTTGAGTGCCCGGTAGTTGACACACATCCTCATAGAGGTGCTCAGGAGTTTCACTGTGGAAGACCCTTCAGAGTGGGACAAGAAGCTGCCAGGGTTGGAGTTTGCCTACAACAACAGCATGCAGGGATCCACCAATCACCATTTGCTGTGGCTTATGGGAGAGAAGTATATCATCCAGGGAACATCTTGTTGGAGAAGGCCAAGGAGACTCAGGTTCCTACTACACAAGCTTTTATGGAGCACATGGCAAAGACTTGGGACGTGGCGAAGACTTGTATTTGGAAGGCACAAGAAGAGCAGGTCAAGCATGCTAACAAGCACAGGAGGGAAGTGACATTCCATGTGGGCGATAAAGTACTCTTGCCAACAGAGAACCTACCTTTCACATGCAAGAGGAAACTGCGGGCACGGTACAAGTCCCTTTGTGGTGCTCAAGCAGGTTAATTTAGTGACCTACAAGTTGGAACTTCCTTCAGGCTGGCGTATCCATGATGTGTTCCATGTCAGTTGTTTGCGCCATACGTTGACCCGAATGAAGGACATCCAGGACGATTACCTACACCGCCACCACGGGTCGAGATCGATGATGTATTGGAGTATGAAGTGGAGGCGATTGTCGGCGATCGACGAGTCAAGCGAGGTCAACGATTTGTCCAAGAGTATCTGGTCAAGTGAAAAGGCTACCATGCGGACAACAACACTTGGGAGCCAGAGGCCAACTTGACTCATTGTAAGAGTAAGTTGAGACGTTATCTGCAGAATGCGTCGAGGACGTCGCATCTTGAGGAGGGGGATGATGTAAGGTCGTAGGATTATTAAGTGCATTTTTGAGTTATTTAGATGTATGTTTTGAATGCATAGAGTTGTAGAGTGCATTTTTGTGGTCATTTTGATATAAAGTTCATCAAATTTGGTCAAGTATTGAGAGAGTTATGGATTGCCGAAGTTTAATCAGTTTTGAGGTCGCTTGACGACTGTCCTTAATTCGCGGTGAGCGCGACCGTCGAATTGACCGACAGCGTCGAGCGATCTGGCCCGTTAGAGTGAACTCAAACCTTCACGTAAGTTCGACTGACGCGGAGTGCCGACTAGGTCGATTTACCTAAAAGTTTCGGTTCAGCCTAGCGCGCCTAAGATAGAATATTCTAGTAATGTCGATGCGTGTATGTGGACGTCAATTTGACCCGACACGTCAAATGAGACTGATCTGGCTTACTCACGAATATTCAGGAAGGGACGAATTGACGAACACTTAGAAAATTCCGTAACTTCCTCCTAGAGAGGAGCACTTAGGCAAAAAATTATAAATAAAATTATATAATTATATAATTATAAATTATATAATTATAAATAAACAAAATAATTATAAATAACTTTTTCATTTCTTATCATTTTTCATTTCTGTAAATTTCTACGAATTTGTAATGAGAAGGCCTTCCATATTACATCATCTGTAAGCAATTTCTTGCTACTCAAAATGTTGAGTAAGTTTTCTAAGCTTTCTTAGCGATATGCCGCTGCACTCTTGAGTATGATTGCAATAAGTTTCTTTCCTCGTGAGTCACTACGCTTTCAGTAGGACACTCTGCCCCTTTCAAGATAGATGCAAAAACAAAATAGATACTTTTTGCTATCGTTTATAAATTCAAAAATCTTCATATGCTGAATTATAATTTGGACACATACATTGATAACACGCATTAAGACATTTGTGAAAAATACATTGTAATGTACCATTAAAAAACAAAAAAAAAAATGAAAAATGAGTTGGATGTAAAAATAATATGAGTACTTGCTGTCACTACTTTCGAAACGTAAAATTTTAATACGTTAAATTAGGTTCTAAAACGATACAGGTGTAACACGCACCAAGATCTTTGTGGACAAATACAAACTATAACTTTGAGTTGGAGTGGAATGAATGTCAAGAATCAATTTTTTTATTAATTTATTTAATTACTATTTTAAGTAAACCAACACATGTGTTTTATGTGTACATATATATAGGTTCTTACGCTTTTTACTTTTTTTATTTTTGATATAAACTCTCTGTTTAGGTGTATTGTTGTTGCAACTGACTAGTGTGTAAATTTTATAAGATATTATTCAAGAATTACAAAAAAAATTATAAAGTTACATTTATTTTGAAAATGTGCGAGAAAAAACTTATCTATTTTTAATTTAATGATAATATGCTATACACTTTCACAAATTTGACCTAAAACTTTGAAATTTTAGTATATATATTCTTGGAGTTCGTTTAAAGATGCCTTTGCGTGAAAATATTGACGGTGAAGAGTGATTACTGTTTTTTTTTTTTTTCAGATTTATTTTTTTTTGGAAAAAAAATTGATAATAATTTTGCGCAATTTTGGAAAAAATTATTATTTCAGTGTTTTTAAAATTTGAAAAAAATAAAAACTGATATATACGACGCAATTGTTGTCATTTTCAAATTGTTAATTGAAAAATAACTTATGGCAAAATTATTCGGTAACTTGTGTACAAGACGCAAAGTATACAACGTTAGATACGCAACCAAAAAAAATGCAGATCAAGGGTACCGATTGTATCTTTAGCAATCTTAGTACTTAAGGACTCAACAAAGTATAGATTATAAGATTATAGCAATGGATACCAACGAGAGACAAATAGCTGCCAACGATAAAAAGTACCCCAAGTGGACCTCCCCAAAAAATGACTGTTTAACGTCATTCCAAACACCATTATTATCACTTTTAATAAGACCAAGTTCTTGTCGGTGACGATTCATTTTCACGTCCTGTTTCTTTGTTTCTTTGTCACGTCCTCAACACTGGTGGAGACGCATTTCAACTCACCCTTGTTTTCGTAGTCATGTTTATCTGTCGCTCAGCATGCATGGCTACGCGCCTCTTGGCCTTTTCATCTAACCAGCTTTTATTACTTCCTAGCAAGAACAATGTTCTTGCTGCAAAAGACGATAGCGATACCAGACACTTTTATTGTACATGTTCTCATGCCAAAGACACGCTCAAAATGAACAAAGATCTGTCCACTCCGACAATGAAGGCAGAAGGCTCCAATAATCCTTTCTCCAGCGCGATCAACTTTCCTTTGGCTTCGTTTACTACGTCTCCATCAAAAAAGACACAGACGGCGCCTTTCAATGACTTCACTTTGAATATCGTTTAAACTCTCCTTCACGAGCAAGCAACGGATACATCGCGAGAAGCAGAATCTTTGGAAGTTGATCAATGGCAACGCACTTCACCTACACCCTCAACGGTGGCAGCTAGCAGTAACCTTCTTAGGTTGCCACTCTCGCTCAACAATGACACTCACTCCTCAAAAGTAGCCTTATTCAAACTTCTGATTCCTAAGTTCTCTGGTATATCACCATACAACATCCATGGTTGGTTCAATGTTGTCAAGATGCAAGCTAAGGTCCATGGCTGGTCTGAGCCTGACACTTTGCACCAAGTGCAGAATGGACTGACTCAGAAAGCCTGTCGCTGGTTGATCGCTCGATTGGAGCCCGTTCAATCATCTTTAGAACTTTTGCAGGTGGAAATCATCTGCATCTTTGCTTTCAAAGATGTTACCGCTATTGCCATTGACTCCCTGATTGACCTCCAACAAAGAAAGAAAAATGCTAATGAGTTGCGAATGAACTTCAGACGTTTTACACTTGCGTCGCTTCCACTCTCGGTGAGAACTTTTAAGATTCGTTGGGTTTTACAAGAAAATCCACCGAACCATAATTGCTAGCGTAAAGGCATTTCAACCTGCATCTTTTGGATTATTTGGACCATTTCTGCAAATTTTGAGTTCATCGATGCATCTACTAAATTTCTTGCACATGCATTTTATCTTCCAAACGAACTCCCTGCATCAGTACGTACAGCAAACTCCTCATATAAATAATGATTCAAGATTTAGCATATAATTCAAAGTACAAATCTTAGTTAAATTTTTAGAATTTATTTTATTAAAAAAATATACTAGTTTTAAAAATGAATAGAGTTTTCTTATTAGCCATTTTGTGCAATGCGCTTCAAAGACGGTATGGCTGAATAATCTCTTGTACATGCAGACATCTAGCTGAAAACATTCTTTATGCAAAAATTATTTATTGATTTACAAAATGCGTGACTTTGATTTTTTTAAAATTCATGATTCTTATGAAATATTTTGTTGAAACCGCACTCTAAAATGGTAAAATTAGTCAGTGTTGAATATTGCAACCGTAAAATTAGTTTGTCTAATGAACTAAGACGTTATATGTCAAACACGACAATCTTGGACGCTTATGGATTCTAATTAGATTCTAATTAGCTCCAACTCAAAAAAACACTCAAATATCACAATTTCATGCTACTTTGTGAAAATACGTTGCTTTTTCAAAAATGTATGTAAGTGATGTTCAAATGTGTACTTGTAAGGAAAAAGTGTCTTTGTCAATTTTGCTAAAAGATTTAGGTGTGGAGCTGCAATATGAGCAACAGTTTGCCGAGTTACATGGAACACAAGGGACTCGACTACGATTGTCTTTGATGTATCAGATGGACGTATTTATTGTACTAATTGACCCACAATGTTAAAAAATGTCACAATAATATGCATTTGAGAATTATCATACTTACATATGTGATTATGTTAGACATCAATATTTCTTGAATGAAATGAGTATAACTTGAAATTCATTTATTTGTTATTTTATTGTTAAATAGTTTATTTTTTAGGAATAAGAAATTCAGTCAAATCAAATAAAATAAAATATCTCAAATTTGCCTACTTATTTACCAATGTGAGTACATAATAGTCCTCACAGCAATTAATTAAAAATCTTAATTAACTTTATATTTATAGATCTCTTGTTCCTCTTCACTTCTTCAATCCAAAAAATTTCCAAAAAGAGACATGATCTGTCCAAGTTTGTTCAAATTAAAGTACAAACAACAGCCACCAAGAGGTACTGGTGGCAAATTTATGAAGTCAAAGACACCTCTTTTAGAAGAAGCTGTTAGACTTAGGCCATCAAAGACTGAGAGGCAATTATCTGCAGTGAAAGTTTTTCTACTAAAGCAGAGAGAACACTGTTAAATTACAGAGGAGACATAATAAATAGTAAAATCAAGTTGCGCAATATTTGAAAATACTTCAGATTGGAAATGTACTTTTTTAAAAAGAAACAATAAATTCAAAATATGACTTCTTAAACTGCACATTGACAAAAACGACATATTAGTGAGAACGAAGATGATGCAATAATAGAGTATAACATAACATTCCACTTTTTGGATTTCATATTGACGATCAATAAAATAAGATTTATTAACCAAAGTAATTGAGATGAGATACAATTCTTTTAATTGATTAAAAAA
This sequence comes from Mesotaenium endlicherianum, assembly GCA_009602735.1. Lineage (NCBI taxonomy): Eukaryota > Viridiplantae > Streptophyta > Zygnematophyceae > Zygnematales > Mesotaeniaceae > Mesotaenium > Mesotaenium endlicherianum. Next base: position 224,115 of record WELA01004268.1, on the reverse strand, counting down.
ACTTTGTACACTATTTCAAAATTTAACAGGAAATATACAACACTTAAAAATTGTTCAAGCGATACGCAAAGTTTTATATTACGTTCAAAAAAAGCGCTGAATATTTTTGACTATTGTCAAAAAATACATCTAAATGTGTGCTTTTGATTGGATATAATTTTGAACTCAAATATAAAGAACATATGCATTTAACTAAGTTCATTCAACAAATTTAACCAACGTTATGGCAATGTAAATAACAATATTGAAATTTTTCATTGTGAATGCAGATGTCAAATTACAACCAAGAATTTAAATTCTAGTTTTTAATGATGTATTAAAGTGGAAGTTAGAGGCACTTAAAAAATTAATATCACGTGTTTTGCAAGTCATGAATTTTGTTTGCTATATATAAAATCTAATTTTATGCATATATATGTGTTAAATTGTGACGTGTACAATGAATTTAATAAAAATGATATTTGTCAAAATAATTTGTTGATGTAAAAATAAGTTTACAAATATGGACAATCTTTTTTGGTCAATAAATTACGCCAAAATTTACTTTATTTTAGTCAACGTTTAAATTAAATATATATAATTTAGATTCAAAAATTGAAAAATTGATTAAATGATAAATAACTTATGTTTTTATGTCAAAAATGAACGTGAATAATTTTTTGGTAGAACTGGACAAGGTGATTATTTACATAAAAATATTATTTTTCATCATGTCAAAAAATTCATAAATGAGAAAGGCACTAATAGTAAACAAATTTGAAAAACAATGATGTAATTCTCTGAATTGACATGGAGATCTAAGGGTCAATTTGTAGTTATGTTGCACGTGATAATGTGACACTGAACTGACATGGAGATCTAAGGGTCAATTTGAAGTTATGTTGCACGTGATAATGTGACAATGTGTAGGACAATAGCAAATTAGATTTGGTGTGACAACAGTAGTGAGCAGCCGCCAACTAGCAATGGTTGTTGTAGGAAATGTTGTATAAATTTTTTTTAAGGTTCAAAAAAAGATTTTCGCAAAATTGTGTACAAATGTGCAAGATTCATGTGAAGTGCTTGAACTGAAACTGATGAAGATAATTTTCAAGAACTAATCACGTGTAGTTAAAATTTGCTCACACTATTTTGCTCACACTGTTTTCGTTATGCATACTTGTAAATTGTAATTACAATTAAAAGCATTAATTTGCACTACGTTATTAATAATGGCTTCTAAATCAAAAGAGTCCCATGCACAACTGTATAAGTTTGTTAAAGGCCTTAAAATCCTTTTTGTTGATTGTAAGACAAACGTGTATATTTGGCAAAAGACAAATTTTGAATTGTATCTTGTGTTTGAGTATTCTGTTGCAAAATGCATACGTCACGTCGTTTGATCTTACTAAGCGATATTATCTTTTTATGCAAACATAGTGTGCACTTTACTCCGTGAATGTTCGCATAAAGAACAAATTTGAAAAGGAAGAAAATTTACGTGTATTGCTACTTTTACGTTTTTGTAAGCTTTCTTGCATAACCCTTTTGCGTCAGAGACTAGTCACATTGATTTATTTCTAAAGATGTTGTACAATCTGGATAATAAAATTGTGATTAATTGATATGATTTTGTACGATAATTTTATTTTTTTTATTTTTTTAAATAAAATTGATAAGTTGAGTGATATTTACATACTTAATTTCTTCAAGACATTGAAAAAAATAGTGCATTGCGAGTTTTCTAAATTTCATGTATGTAATGAATAAGTATATTGGATACATATAATATTCATTTGAATATTTTAGTTAAATAAGTTCAGCCTGCTGAACTTTACTTACTATTAAGTCTGCTGGATATTTGATACTTAGTTGAATGACTTAGAGGAGAGCAGTAGGCTGAAGTCAATTAAGTCAGCCTGTTGACTTGGGTCAGCTTGCTGACACATTCCTTGACAGTCAGCTAGCTGCCGTACTCGGCAGCAGCGAACTGCCTAGCTATGCATCTAAGCGTGGTGTGCTAGATGAGTGCTCAAATGACACCTTTAAGGTGGATGGCAATTTGGGATGATGGGAGATGGCTGTGGATTTGGTTAACCGAGATCCTACCAACGTGGTTAACGGGTAGGCGGTACCATTGCACTGGCCGTTGAACAGTAAACTCATTCCATGTATATATGCTAGATATTGCTCTCGAGTTCGGCATTCAAAAACAAGGCCAACTCTCTTGTACTGCTTACTGAGAGATATCTGAATCCAAGGCAAAAAGCCATTGATACGCACTGTCTTCTAGCCTTGCTTATGTATAAGTTTACTAATTGCATTATTGATGCTAGTTTACTTGCATTTGACTTAGGATTTTGTTCACTGCTAGTGTGTTGTCTTTTTTTGTTTAATCAGTTAAAAGAAAATACCATGAAGATTACTCGCTGATATGAATATTTTTGTTAATTGTTAATCGCCTAGTGGTAAATTGATTCATTTCAATATAATACTAAATGAAAATTTTGAAGTTTGTCACTTACTCTAAGTCGGCCAACAATATTTTTCTAAGATTGTAGATTCCTATACAATTCACACCAATATGGCAATTTTGTGGCACACAATTACGCCAATATGCAAATGTAGCTATACGAATGAAAAGATAACGCGAGATACTTAGATCGCGCGCCAATTAAATTTAAACAATTCAAACCGACACTTCCAGTCGCATTCGCGACGTGTCGCACGCGTCGCATTCGGCCACGCGGCGGATCGTTACATGCCTCCCACCTACAAGTGTGCATGTCCCGAGCACTTAGGTTCCGGCAACGCGAGGGACATTGTTTTGGGATACTATCTTTTCTTTTGACAATCCAAAGACCGCCGTACGGTCGTACCATCGACGAGTTTCGCACCTCGCGGAATTTGAACCCTCGTCTCCTAGACACGGTTACGTACGTTCGCGTTCCGATACCAATGTAGCAATACAAACGAAAAGGTAATTTGAGGTACTTAGATCGCGCCATAATTGTACTTATACAATTCAAACCGACACTTTCCGTCGCATTCCGCGACGTGTCGCACGCGGCGCATCCGGCCACGCGGCGGATCATTACAGCAGAATCCAAGTCGGCCAACAACGTTTTTGTAGGATTGTAGACTCGTGTACAACACCAATATAACATTTTTGTGGCAGACAATTACATCAATATGCAAAATGTAATGAATGGTATTTTGAAAATAGTTTACATTTTTTATAATGCTTTAAGAAGACGTATAACTTCAAGTTCATACCTGAAAGTCTACAAGAAACAAAAATGACATGCAAAAATCATAGCAATATTTTGAAGAACCAGGCACTTGGAAATATATGAGGTAAAAAACATGACTTTTCTTGTTTTTTATTTTTTCACATGTAACAAGCTACTCATTATTTGCTCTTTTGTTCTTTTTGTAGGTGTCTTCCTACTCTTTTCTCCAAATGGTATTTCTTTCTATTTTTAAGATTTTTTTTTTTTATCCATTTGGAAATCCTTCTCAATTATTTAAAGTTTGGAAATGCAATTGACCCGTTGTTTTGTTAATCCAGATGTCTTTGTACTAGATCAATTATATGTGTCAATCTACAAATAATTACTCAAATCATGTATCTAACGTCAATTTAATAAGTCTAAGTATATTGACCATTATTATGCAGGTTTACTACGACCAACATATCAATCAACTGAAATTATGTCCTATATATACACTGATAACCTAGTCGGCAAATTCACCAAACTATACTCCATGATACAAAAATTATCCTGTTGACCTTTTCGACAAAATCAGTAAACTGGCATTATATTGGTACACATTTATTTCAATGAACTTGCACATGTGAGTATATTGTCATATTTAATAATATATTCGTATATGCAATTAATTAAATAAATAATGAATTGATTCATTACACTTTTTCTAAAATGCAAATATTCCTTGAAGTAAACAACCAAATGACACAAGGTTGACTGCATTGAAAAGCTTATACGATTCTCTTCACATTTGTGACTAGCAAATTTATAAACGGTAAAATATTTTGAAAATAGAAGTACAGTGTGGCCGTTTGAATTGACCTAGAACCTAATTTCCACAATAGGGACTGGTCTTTACACACTTATAAATTGACATGGTTGTAGTGCCTACAAGCTAGCAAATCATGACAACTGTCATGCATAAAGAAGATGTGTCTGCCTAAGCGGTAAATATCATAATCAATGAGGGTTATTTCACCGATTTTGTGGCAATGACAAAAGCAATGTTTTAGACATATTCAAAGATTTTTATATACATACAAGTGATAAAATAAAGAAGCAAAAGTTGCAATATTCATATTTATTCTCCAACTCTCAATCACAATCCAAAAAATCAATATATTTGCAAGCATGATGCAGGTGTTGCAAAACCAATCGCTCGTTGGCTCTCTTGCCAATTGGATAGTCAAAACAATGGATGTTGGAAACTGAGATTGCTAGTGTCGCAGAGAAGCATCTTTGTCTCACGTCTTGGGCTACAATAGATTTGGCAGGGCTAGTCCTTGGGCGGCTGGAGGTCGTGAGAATGCATTTGCTAGTTGAGGTTGGACACGTGGCAAGCGCCACAATTGTTTGTATGTAACCTGTGCAGACGTTTGTCCACGTCTTCTAGCTCCAACCGTTTCGATTCTGGTACATGCTTGACTCACGAAATGATAGGCGAGCTGCTCGTATCCAACGTGTTCTTCTTCCAACGTTCTAGGAAAGCGAAGTCGCCTGTGGCAAACTACAACATTCTAGGTCAATAAACACTCCCGCAAGTCATAGCACACTTGAAAGTGTCGCAATTTTGAGCGGTGCCGAGGTTTTTCCATAGCCATAAACTGCAGTGGCCGAAAGAGTTGCGCGCGCTGTTCCACGTGCACAACTTCTAAAATTACCTCAATTTAATGTCACATAAACAAAATCAAACATCTCAAATATGGATCCTCTTGCCACTTGGGACCTTGGAAGGCTATGTCATTGTACAATGATAAAGGTAAATAGCTTATTGCATTTGTATTAGAATGTATTATCTGTGAATTTCATTTTTAGAAAAAATATTGTGGTACTTCATAGCTCAGTTGAAAAACCTGAGACACATCTTACTTGGAAGAGAAAAGGACATGTAGGTAGACTCATGTTGTGATGACTAGCTACTCCCTTTCTTTGGTGTGTTCTTCGTGTCATATTTGAAATGTTTGAAGGTGTGCCCTTAAAAGGCTCCAAAATTCGAATATGCACCTTTGGTAAAAGTTGTTCATGATATCCTTTCGTCAAAGTAGAAAAACTTAGTTCGATGTGCACGTCTTTCGCTGCATGTGACATCATGAACGCATTATTTACCATAGATGGAAAAAACGAGGTTTATTATTTCATTTAAGGGAGACATGGTTGTACAAATAAAGTGTGATTGGCTTACGCGAGTCCCAGGATTTTATTAGAAAGAATCTCCAAGTTAAATTCGAGTGGCGATCTCTCCAAGCTCCTCTTGAAAGAAGAGTCGGTAGTCGACGGCTCACACGAGCCTAAATTGTGTCCAGAGCCATAAGCAACAGGACGTTCGTATGCTTTTTACGACACACTTGACCGGGCCTAGCCTTTGTCGCCCTTTCGAAAGTGCACTAGGAGGGATGCCTCGAGATGCTGCTCGCGCCAAAGCTGCTCCGTCCCGGCGGGAAGTGAACGAGCCACCCCGAACTTCTGTGAACCTGCTCCGAGCTTTGCCAGACTTGCGCCGAACTTCTCCGAACCTGCTGCGACCTGCTCTGAACTGCTCCGAACCATGAACGCCGGTGACTAGGGGCGTACCGACCAGTTACCGACTGATTCAAACACATATCGGTGTGCCGCGGTGCCTATGGTGCCTACATGATGTCCACCCCATTCCACCCGCATCCACCCGTGCCTATGATGCCGGCACATGCCAGCTCACTGCAGCCCTGCTGCAGCCTGCTTCAGCCCACTTCGCTTAATTCGAGAGCTCGCTTGCCACTTGGGCTGCATCCTTGGCCCTTTGAAACATTGCTCGAAATTGCTCAGGAACGATCGCCTTAATTGTTCTTCCACTGTTAAAACTTCGGGTACCAAGTTTGATTGTCTGCTCATTTGTCTCTTTAAAATTGTAGAGCGACTGAACCAAATTGCCACCCACAAAATCTCCAGAGAGATAAGAACCTATTAGTTTGTTGAGAGGAATTCACGAATAGACACTGATATGGCTTCAGGCCAGCAATCCGGATCTTTGAAAGATGTCTTGTCGGGACAGGCCGCATTCACATTGGACTTTTTCAAGAAAGTTCTTGACGAGCAGCCTAAAGAGAAGCCACAGAACCTAGCCGTTTCTCCCGTTAGCATAACTCTGGCACTTTCACTTGTTGCCGGCGGTGCCAAAGGCGAAACCTTGTCTCAGATCGTCTCCACGCTGAAGCTTCCCAAGGATGACATTCATGCCAAAGTCGCCGAGCTACAGGTAAGGGCTTTGAAGAGGAATAAGAAGCTCAAAGGTTTACTTGTTCTTTATTTCGGAAAATTCGATTTATTTACTTTATTTGTATTTATTTGTCAGCTAAGTAGGTGCACTCTCTCCTGCCCTGCACCAATATCCTGTACGAAAGTATAACATTGAGGTACCTTCTTGTACCCTATATAAGTATATCCATTCATCTCTATAGGAAATAATTTACAATTTCCCTTTCCTTCACCCGCTCCCCTCTGATTAACAAGGACGATTAGGGAAGTAGAAATGATTTTGCCTGATGTCAACCACGGGCCTTTTGCATAAGCCATCTTCATTGTGCTGGCATGCTGAAAATGATGTCTTCTCTTTTCTGCACATAAAAATATAGTCCATTGACCTAAAATATATGTACCTGGATTTGGACTCGTGTGGACCATTGGACTATTTTTCCTGCATATATTTTCTTGCGGGCAGACATTAGAAAATAGAAATGCCCAAGTCGCTGTTCCAGGGAAATAGTATGTGAGCGGATGTTGAATGTCCTGCCAATGTAAAGCCATAGATGTCCAATGTCAAGGTCGGTTTTCTGGTTGCTTAAGGGGGGCATTATTCTGAATAGTGAAATCGATGCCTTTTTTCTTACTTTTTTTTCAGCCGTGTCATCTGTTTTCAATCCTCTCCAAGAATTGATTTGTCGACAACACTGCAAGCGGGAGGGTGTAGAGTTGTAGTATGGTGCATGTGATGTGCGTGCAGAGGCAGTGTATGTTCGATATACAGTTCCTTGTGTTTCTGAACACTCATCCCCACGCATGCGAACAAATCTACAATAATGCACCTTCCAGTACATATGAATCAAATGAGTAATTAATTGACGTTATTCTGTATGAATAATCGATTCTGTCAATCAATCAAGGTCTTGTCAACTATGTCATGAGCATGTACTCCTACACATGTGTGGCCCCACACATGTGTGGGACACACGAGCGTGGGAACCCATGCTGGTATCTTGCACATGAGTCGATTAAGCGTATTATGATGACAGCATAGTGACCCACGGCGCTGGTTGCGGGAGGGGCTTGCAGAAGAGCCTGCTGTCGGACACGAGTGCGAACGGGGGCCCCACGATCAACTTCGCCAACCGCTGCTACTTCGACACGTCGGGAAAGGTCAAGCCGGAGTACACCTCGTTGGCCGAGAAGCAGTACGGAGCGCCACCTGGCGCCGTCCCGTTTGAGAAGGCAGTGCGTTCTCTTACCTCGACTTCCTTATTCTTCTCTCCCCCCTCCCCCCCCCCTCCTCCCCAAGACC
>WELA01004268.1:156545-167443 GCA_009602735.1 Mesotaenium endlicherianum | reverse complement strand
CCCCCCTCTTTTCCTCCCTTCCCCCATCTTCCTCCGCTCGAGGAGGTATCGAGAGCTTTTAGCTGCAAGCCCTGTGTCGCTCGACCGACCCCGCGCGTCGCATATTTAGCAGAAGCAGCCACAGCAGCAGCAGGAGCAGAAGCAGAAGCAGGAGCATTACCAGCAGCAGCAGCAGCAGCAGCAACAGCACAGCAGGAGCAGCAGCAGCAGCTCGGCTCCTCTGCTTCTCTGCCCCCTCTTGCTGTTGCATCGGCAACCGTCTCAGCAGCCCCAAGCCCCTGGTGACCGTTGCTCTTGCCTGGCCGCCAGACTCTCCACCCCCACTCCCCCCCTCGCCCAGTCTCAGCAGCGAACACAACAACTCTCGGCTGAGCCGGCAGCGCGCCATGCACGCCGCATGTGTGGCGCAGCCTGGGCCCTTGGATGCGCCCGATTGCGGGGCTTGCGGCTCTCGACCGACGGCCGTGCGGGGCCCACTCACCCCAACTTGCTTCTCGAATCGACCTGCGGCTAGAGAGGGTGGAGAGCAGAGGTTTGCCCTTTCGGCTCTTGGCTCCCTCTGTTGCCCACGTGGCAAGGGGGCCGGCGGCGCCTGCGTGCGCTGCCCGCCCGGTTTGCCCTGGCTGACTGGGGTCTGTTGGCGGCCTCTCGTCCCGACAGGTGGCGGACAACTCAGCGGCGCGAGCAGACATCTACCGCNTTTTTTTTTGGGCATTTTTGGCCTTCTTGACATTTTTGGGCTTTCTGGACTATTCAGCAGATCCGGCGCATGCAGATGCTCTCAAGGCAAATGACAGCCATGACCTTACGCGACCTTGTGCGGCCTTATGCTTGACCTCATGCTGCTGGTCGCCGTTTCGACGGGGATGCCACTCCCCAGCTGCTGTCCAATCAAAACCGAACAACTCTTTCCCCTCAACTTACGTGGTCTGTTACTAACTCTTATTCAACCTCCTGTTTGCTGTTGTCTCAGCACAGCCGGCACATCAGCCGCTGTTCCCAAATCGAAACCAGCCTCAGTGTTCCTCTCAATTTACACGAGCTTGTTCTCAACCTCCTCCTTGCTGTTGTCCCAGCAGAGCCGGCATTTTTGCAGCTGTTCTCAAGCAGCAAATCAATAACTTGTCCTTGTTCTCATACACTCCCGTAGTTGGCCCCCTGTTTGTCGTTGTTTGAAAAGATGTCTCAACAGAGCCGGCCGGCACGTTGCGGCTGTTCCCAAACCAAAAGGTCTGTCCTTATGTCTCACACAATCTCATACTTGACCTCCTGTGTGTCGTTGGTTGAACAGAGCCGCCAATTTGCAGTACAAGATGTGCACCTCTTTGACCACCCCTGCACGCAGCCAATCATCTTCTCGGAGCGCCACCTGGCGTCGGTGCCGCCGGGGGGCGCCCTGCGGAGCCCGCCGCCGCTCGGCTCTGACGCGTCGCCGGCTGCCACTGCCGCCGCCAACGGCACCCCCACCGGCGCTAACGCGGACCACCGTCACCCCGCCATGTCGCGCGGCTCACTGGACGACGTGGCGCCGCACGATTGGAGGAGGCTCATGAGGTCCCGGGGGGACCGCAAGAGCGAGAAGCATGTGGTTGTCTTCGTGCATGGCTTCCAGGTCCGTAATTGGCCCAAAATAGGAGGGCTGCGATTTGGGGCTCATCCCCTCCTCCCCCTTTACTCCCCCCGCCCTTCTCTCCTCCATCCTCTTCCTCCCTCTCGGTTTCCTCCGTTTCTCCGACCCGTCCCACCCCGACCCCAAATAGGCCCAATACTCAAGACCTGAAACTCTGATTTTGACCCAAAAAAGAAGAAGAATGGTCCCGCTTCCGGCCCCCAGTCAACGTCGTTTTTCTCCACGTTCGCGGGCATTTGCAGACGGGCTTGATAAAAACGCGTTTTTGGATCTTAGGCGGGAGGAGGGAGAGGCATATGCTTGACAGGTGGCACACTTCGTCATTGGGTTTCAGCTCTGGCAATGCAACCAGCCACCCTGCAATGAGGCCCTCTTCCTTCTCCTTCTTTTCCTCCTTTTCCTCCTCCTGCTCCTCCTCCTCCTCCTCCTCCTCCTCCTCATCCTCCTTCCTCTCCTTCTGCTCCTGCTCCTCCCGATCTTTTGTGGGCTCGATGATACCAGGGTGTGTGTTCTTGGATTCAGTCTCTGCAGGAAGGGGATGAGAGAAGTGGTGGGGGGGGGAGCGGGGAAGGATCAGCAAGATTCACTATCAAGTGTCACTCTTAAGGTGCAGAAGTAGAGTGAGCGTTCAGGAAGATTAGTAAGAACGTGAAAACGAAGAAGTTGCCGTGCCCACTCCTCCCCTACTCCACCCCTACCCCCTCCCTCACCCCCTCTCTTCTCCAGGGGCAATCGGACAAAGACTTCCTCCTCCTCCTCCCTCTCCTTCCTCCTCCTCCTCCTGCTCTTCCTCCTTTCTCTTCTCATTGTCGTCGTTCACGTCTGCTTGCCTTCCTTTGGACCTAGCTTCCCCGGCAGGGTGTGGCCGGAGCGCATTGACCACACGTGGGAAGCCGCAATGGCGCCACATTTGTGGTACTAGAACTCTGATTTCTCCGCAGTTCTTATCTAGCCAGGTGTCAAAAGCCCTCAAAGTCGAAGTTTAGGAGCTCTGGGCCCAATCGCTACTCCCACCGGGATATGCATGAGGCGTGCCCGTTCGAAAGCACTCTGTGGTCCAAGCCCCCAAACCCGAAACGCTAAACCCTACCTTAAACTGAAGAGCCCCAGAGGTGTGCAGGAGACTTGCAGGAGCAGCGCCTTTAGTCACCAGCCGACCAAAACCCTTACTCTAAATCTGGCGGGGGGCGTGCAGGAGCAGCGCCTCAAATCACCAGCTGACCAAAACCGTAAATCCAACCCTTGATCTGGCGAGGGACGTGCAGGGGCACCGCCTCTTGTCACCAGCCGACCAAAACCCTGACCTTGAATCTGGCGAGGGGCGCGCAGGGACACCACCTGGACCTGCGGCTGATCCGCAACCACTGGCTAGTCAACGACCCGGAGGCCGAGTGCATCCTGTCCGACGCCAACGAGGACCGCACGTTTGACAGCTTCCAGGAGATGGGCCATCGCCTGGCGGAGGAGGTAGCGGGCCAGCTGGCGGGGCTGTTCAAGCCGCGCAACCGCAAGCTGACGCGGCGGCGCCTGTCCTTCGTGGGCCACTCCATCGGAAACATCATCATCCGCGCCGCGCTCACCGGTACGCAGGGGGTGTGTGTAAGAGAGAGGAGATGTGTGTGTGTGTGTGTGTGTCCGCATGGACGCGCGCATGCAGTGCCCGAGTGTGTCTCTGTCTGTGTGTGTGTGTGTGCGGGTGCACGCGCGCGTGTGGGGTGCCCGTGATTTCCTTTGTAATTGTGTGTGTGCGCCTGTGCGGTGTGTCTGTGCCTGTGCCTGCTGCTAAAAGTTTCGTTGATGACCCGTCCGCATTTGTTGACGAGCTTGCTGGCTTGCTTGCGTTGTAAACCCCGCCTTCATTAGACTGCACGCCCAGAAATTTCATTCCCAAAATAAATGGCGGCCTTCCAGATATGCGCGTGTGCGAGGCTACCCGTGACTTGCTGCTGCTGCTGCTGCTGTTGCTGCTGCGGCTGCTGCTGAGCTGAGCGCGTGTTGTTGTCAGCAACGTCCCCAGTCACGCAGGCCCTCTGTGCTGACGACCCCACTTGCTCTTATTGCTCCTGCGCATGCCAGCTTCGAGCAGCTGGACCGCCCGTCTGCGCCATGCTCTATATGTTTTTTCAAGCTTGCAGACAACGCATCAGGCTGTACTCACCACTAGGGCCATGTGTGGCTGGAGCAATTGAATGACTTCATGCATTCAGACAGTACATTGGCGTGGATTCATGTGGCATTTAAATGTTCGGCTTGCAGTTGCAAGGTTTCACAACTCCCACTCCATCCTCCTGCAGCCAATGTTCTGCTCTTTCCTCCGCTCCAACTCACCCGTCTTTTCCCCGCTTCCCCCATCTCTCTCTCCCCCGTTCCCTTTTCCTCCATCCCTCCTCCCCCCCTTCTCCCCCTCCCTCCCTCCCTCTCTTTCTCCCGCACCCTCCCTCCCCTCCTCCCCCCCGCCTTCCTCCCTCCCCTTTCTCTCCCCCCCTCCTTCCTCGCCCGTGCCACCTGACTCCCTCCGTCGCAGACGAGCTGATGCGGCCGTACCTGCAATACCTGCAAACGTTCCTGAGCGTGTCGGGCCCCCACCTGGGCTACCTGTACAGCAGCAACTCGCTCTTCAACGGCGGCCTGTGGGTGCTGAAGCGGCTCAACAAGGGCGCGGCCGTGATGCACCAGCTCACGTTCTCGGACCACCCCGACGTGCGTCAGTGCTACCTCTTCCAGCTCTCGCAGGTGGGTGCGCTTGTGGGCGCGGGGGTGGGAGGGGGGGTGCGTGTGCTGGTGTGTGTGTGTGTGTGTGTGTGTGTATGTGCAATCGTGTGTGGGTGAGTGGGTATGTGTGCATGAGTCTGTGTCTGTTCATTTGTGGGTGTATGAGTGTGTGCGCGTGCTCGTGCACTCACGGGTGTGTGTGCGTGAGTGTGCATGTGTGTGGCCCTGTGCAGAAATGTGAGTGGGTGCACATGCGCGCGTGCACGTGGGCATGCCCGTGCGCACGTGCGTGTATTCGAGGACGGGGAGAGGATATCTTGCCCTTGCCCCTTTCTAGAGCGTGAAGTCACCAAAGAGCCCGTCCAAACTGTGCGTGCTTCAGTTCAGAAGGAGTCGCGCATTATTGGCTGTATGCTTGCACAATTGCCGGCCGCAGCCACGGGCTGGAGCAGAGCTGTCGGAGTAGTGGGGCTCACAACGTGCGCCGTCCATGACACATGTTGAACGCCTGGTGACGCCTTATGTGTCGCTTTGTGTGACGCCTGGTGACACCTGGTAACATTCGGTGATGCCTGGTGACATTCGGTGACGCCTGGCCTGTTGTTGATGTCCGGGCCGTGCATGCAGGCGAAGACGTTTGACTACTTCAAGCACGCGGTCCTTCTCTCCTCGCCTCAGGTAAGGAGATGAACTGCTTCATGTGCTGCTTTTACGAACTTAGTATTGAACTTGTAGAGGGATTATGCAGTCAAGACAGCAGCGTAAGGAAGCAGGGGGGCCCCATTTTGGGGGACTTATTTGAAGGAGGGAGTAAGGAGCTTTAAATAATTCAGGAAGCGGGGCAGCAGAAGCTATTTGCTACACGTGCCCGCTGCTGCAACAGATCTGGGCCTATCTGCCTTGAATGCGTGTGGGAGAGGAAGGGGGCTGTGTGAGTGAGTGGCACGCATCTGTTTCCTGCTTTCTTCCTGCACAAGGGCCTGTTGTGTGGGTGCTTCCTCCTTTGCGTGTGTACATGAGAAAGAGAGGTGTGCGCACATGTGTGTGCACGCGCGCGCGCGCCTGTGTGTGTGTGTGTGTGTGTGTGTGTGTTGTGTTTGCGTGGGGCATGCATCTGTGCACGAGCGCACTATCGTGCATTCACGCAAGATGTCGCCGACTTTCCTGGTACCCACTGATGATTGGACACAGCGCCGCAACTCTCCCCCTGTTCAACGACACAATGCCTTGGCTGCGCTCTCTGTCAATCGTTGAGCGCCTGGCTCTTTCCCCCTATCCTCACCTTAATGACACATGCACGTACCATTCAGCGCGGATCTTCTCCATGTTGAAGACCCTCATTAACGCCCAGGCCTTCCCCCCCCTCTCTGTTTAATGACACTTGCAGGACCGGTACGTGCCGTACCACTCGGCGCGGATCGAAGTGTGCCCCTCCGCCGTCCGCGACAAGAGCCGGGGGACGGCCTACGCCGAGATGGTGCACGGCTGCCTGGGCTCCTTCTTCGGCCCCGACGGCGGCGCCGTGCCAGCTGGCCCGGGGGCCCGCGTCGGCTCCATGGGGGCCGGCCTCGAGGAGGAGCGCTCGCTCGTGCGGTGCGACGTCAACTTTGACGTGTCGGCTCAGGGGCGCAACTTCAACAACTTCATCGGCCGCACGGCGCACATTGACTTTCTCGAGACGGACGCGTACACGCGCTTTGTGCTGTGGCGCCACAACGAGTGCTTCACCTGAGGGGCGGCGGCGTGAACGATCTTGTGTGATTGCCCGCGGGCCGGGGCTTGGAGAAAATGTATGTCGTAAATTCATAAGCATATACACGTCTGTGCCGTGGCGCCCCGGCGGGTGCTTCAGCCGTGGATAGAGAGAGAGAGGAAAGAGGAAGATAGATAAATTACCTGTAGCTGCTTGTCATTGCACATCTTATTTATGTGTGTATGTGTGTATGCATACATACACGGATGTATATACGTGTAGTAAGAATGGGGGAACCGGCTTGTTGCCTGACGCGCCCACTAGAGTCTGTCAAGTTCCCCTAATTTTTTTAACTCTGATGGAGTATAGGGCCAGGTGGCAGGCTCGTGCTCCTCTGAATTGATTTCTCTTATTGGGGGAGGAAATTAGGTGGGGCGCAAGCATGGCTGTTTCGGTGTGGGCTGAACTTCCAGAAGCGGCTCTTGAAGGCACCGTTGCATCAAACCCTAGGGTCATTGTGAGAGATGTAGGAGCGCAGCACCTCAATCCGCCGCGTAACGTGAGCTAGAGAGGTCGATGAAATAAGAATGTAGACTTACTCGTGCAGCTCGAGTGCATGGCACTGATGAATGATGTGGAAGCATAACGCGACATTTTGAGATTGGTGTTGTTCGTTGCCTGGAAGTGCTCCCTAGAGGACCACATAGGTTGCTTCATATCACAAATGCGTCCTCGTATGTGAATATTGTCCCAGAAGTCGAATTGCCAGCTGCAAGCTAGTAGTTTGCAACAAGCTCCATTCGGCTCGTCCCTAGCTCTTGTACAATACACCGGAGATCAGAGGCCCGGGTGACCTGCTGGCATGGACACCGCTTTTCAAAATTATAAATGAGGCTGGCCTATTGCTGCTGGATGCACAATCGATCAGTTTCATAAGTCTAGCTTGTTCACATTCCTGCATGCCTTGCACGAGGGCACTTGAAAACCCCTGCTTCATCATCTGCACAGCACCTGACATGCACAAGCACTTGCAAGTATACTACTAGCTAGAAGCCTCGTGTTGAGAAAGTATTTCAAATTTCAATCAATTAAAGTTGGTGTACGTCCTCCGACGTATACTGAGCACACATGGATTAATAAGCATCAAGATGAATAATTTGGGGGGCCACTCGAGGTCGGAAGCCCTAGCCGGGTAGCTCATGCACGAAGTTTTATGCTGAAATTTGTGAAGCAGATGCAGGCCAGGGCAAATCCTTTTCTTAGCTTGTATGAAATGTTCAGCCTTCCGATGGCCAGTCATCTTTCTGTACCGGAGTAGTCATTGAAGATAAGATAGTGTTAGGGTTAGGAACATTCTGACTGATTGAGACCTTGCTGGCATGCAAGCAGGCGCAAGACATGCAAAAGCTAGTTTTAGGATACATTGATTGATGACAACCTCGCGACGCTACGAATGGCACAGATCGTCGATAGCAAGGGGGAGCTAAGGGCTTATTCTTACGGGCGGGCCGCAATTTAGAACGTGGCGCGCAGAAGAACCGCTTCATATCCATTGCTTTCATATGCAATCCAAGAAAGCTTCACTTTTACTTAAATCTTATATCAGATTTATTTTATTTAGATTGCTTTTCCTTGCTTATTGCAACTACACTCCCGAGAATCTGAAGGCGGCTCGAGGTGCCATCGCACACAAGTACGGTCCTAGCCTGTAGGCTTTGTACGGCTTATGGCCATGGCGACAAAAACTACTTATTGGCAAAATGAGTATGTCTCTAGACTATGTCCGGCGCCAAAATTCCAACTTTTTGACCAATGTCATAGCTTATTGTTAGCCACCGTTGTATGTTGTAAGGTTATCATATCCTGCTCTCGCGTACTTCCCTAAGCCTGAACACCGTTACATCACATTCTTTGTACTTCATTGTTGCTGACAATGAAGTAACTCCGCTCCAAAAATCCAGAGAACTTATCTAAGCAGCACCTTCAGTGACTTGGGACTCTCAGAATCGATGTTCCAATAGACCGACCCACACAAGTCGTGATGACTGATGAAGCACTTTGGCGAGGAGGGGGCAGCCCACTGCCAAGCGGCTGCTGGGGAAGGATGCCTTCCCTCTACAGACCATTCCGCTCCGCCACTTGCTTGTTTGCTGCCGAGTTGCAGGGAGAGCCAGAGCACGCGCACCAACAACTGCATCTGAGCTAAGAGGTCCAACTTTAGCTTAAGCCAGATGTCAAGCAGGGAAGAAAGCCCGGGCTGCCAGAGGGAGGGCAGATTAGAATCAGACTGGAAGAGACTCGGCCCGGATCTGCCGTCAACTGGGGGGGGGTTGCCCCGAGGGAGACAGTGTAGGGGGGGGGAGTTGGGGGGGGGTGCGGGGGAGAGAGGGGAGTGGGTGCAAGACGCATGAAGAGTAGAAAAGAGGAGCCCGCTCAGATGCTCTCAAGATGACCAGGGGCAGAGAGCCAAAGGGGCTCATGAGAGGAGCCGTTGGTGACCCGGGGGGGGAGGGGGTCAGTGAGGGTGCCGCCGGTGGTTGCCATCAGGATGGCCCGGCAGAATCGCCTTCACGCCTCTGTAGGCGTGGGTGGCCTGCAAGGAAGGGAGCGCCAGGTGTCACACGGAGAGGGGAGTGCCAGTCGTCAGACAAGGGGAGGGGGAACGTATCAGACGTGAGGCAATGAGGTTTGCTCTCTAGACTGAATCTTTCCAGAAGTTACTTTGGAAAGCATCTGGCATGCATGAGTGTGCATGAGTGTGCATGAGACATGACGTAAAGCTTCAGGCTACAGGCGTCAAGGCCTAACCCTAATTCTGCCAACCCTTCAACCCTAACAGGAGAGCTGAGGACCGCCCCAGCCCCCTTAAAGACTATAATACAGTAATAATATCTTAGCCCTGACCCTGCCATCTCAGTCATTGCCTCTAAAGGGAAGTTTCCGATTTGAGTTGCAAAGAGCAGGGTTCCTATTTGAGGTACCATAACTTGGCTTTGTCCTCTGCTCTTGAGTACAGATGAAGTCAACAGCTGCTCCAAAGGCTTCAGAGGAACTGTAAGAGTGTGGGCTCATCCACAGAAGCAAGAGTAGTATGTGCTTGTTGAGAGAAGATTTTGACAGGTGACTGGGCCATAGTGTGCACACCCCGAAATCCAAAATGTTACATGTAGCTCTGTCTGGTTAACTGAGAGTTGTATGTTATTTGTGGCTGAAAGGGAGGAGGAGAAGGGGGACAGAAACCAGACCACAACAGTCCATATTTCCCAAAAGCACAAAGTCCAACGCACGCACGCACACACGCGCGCACGCACACACACACACACACACACACACACACACACACACACACACACACACACAACACACACAAGCACGCACACACGAAGAGAGAGAAAGAGATAGAGAAAGTTCTCCTAACATCAGCTCACCTTGATGACGACACCTTCTCCGAAACGCAATGCAGCTTCAAACACTTTGCGCACCGTCTCGTTTGCAATCTTCCTGGGATGCACGCTGCAATCAACGAGTGTAAGTCTCATCAGAGATTGAAAGGCTTTGTGCCACACAGCGGCGAAAGAATGCCTTTCAATGAATGCTCTCCAGCTGCTTCCTGCGATAATTATATAAGTGGGCCAACAGGAACTGCAAGGCTTGTTTCGTATGGCTCCATCATTTGTAATTTGTTGGATATTGGTAACTGATTGAGTCACACAACTCAAATATTATCACAGTAAATTGAGGCCCAGGAGTGTATAAGAAACTTCGTGCATAAATCGTTTGCGGTACGGGACGAGCTATTGCTGTTCACGGGAATATAGCGGTAAACAATGGGCTAAAGAAGTAAGACTCAGCGGAAGAGGGTTTTTCTTGAAAAGGTACTTGAAACAGCACCCACTCACGTTATCCAGCCAGCATTCTTGAGAGCTCCAAGGACAGTGGCCGTCACAAACGCATGCACGATGAGTTTCCCGCCAATGCTAGGACCACCAAAGCCCAGCATTATTGCAAAGCGTCAGTGTGCGAGCACCTGCTGCGCTTGTTTCTTTCGTCCGTGCCAGCCTACTATAAACTACATGTCAATCAAGGACGAAACTGTACGCCCTTTTGTGCCTCTTTGGCACAGCTCGATCGTCGGTTCACTGAAAATGTATTTAGTGAAGTGACTCGCTTGCGCTGGCTTGCGCAAACAGAGCCCATCAATCAGGAGCCAATCTGTTCCGAGCGCACCAGCGCGCACGCACTTTTAAGCACTAACTCTTGGCTGTTGACCGCTCTCCCCAAAGTATAACCATGCAATCAGTGTAGGCAAGTAAGAAAGAGCAACGGATGAGTTATGGAGGCAAAGTACCAGTGCATAGAGTTGGTAATTCATATAGGGCCCTACTAGCAACGGAAGAGGCGAGTTTAGTGAATGGCAGGAGGGATAGTGACATAGTTTCTATCACGTTCTATCTTCTCATCGATCGGCTTATCTTGGTGCACGTGTTATGAAAATACAATTTCTGTGGTAGGGTCGAGTATAGCTTCTCCGCATGGGTTCTCCATTCCTTGACTCAGGGGTTAATGAACCTCACTCGTCAACGAGTGCCTGGCTTGTACAATCTGTTATAAGCTGCTGCTGTGCTGCTACGTTCATTTGTCGGAGTTTGTGCACTCGATGTCTGAGTTACGCCGGACAGTATGATGTCCAGCATAATGCGCTTAGTCTAGCATTCCTGGACGGCTTTTGAGGCAGAACGATATTGAAAGGTTTCCGTTAACTTTGGCCTCAGATAGCAACCTTCGTGTTCTCAGCATAACATTTCAGGGGTATCGTCCGTGCAAGATCAGGAAACACAAACACAGAGAGAGGGGGAGGGGGGA
>WELA01004268.1:140228-155852 GCA_009602735.1 Mesotaenium endlicherianum | reverse complement strand
AGGGGGGAGGGGGGAGGGGGGGAGGGACGACGCTTGGTTGTGCGCTTATAGCTGTTAGGACTCTGACATTACAATTCATGCCTCAACCACCAACTTCTTGCATGGAGGCTGCGCACTTAGCTGGGGCATCACAAAACGTGCACACTTATTGCATCGATCCCGCTCTGAGGCGCAGCCTGGTAACTGGCCCATCAGACAGACCAGAAGGCCTCAAACAGAAACATTCTTCCACCTGCCTATACACGTAACAAAACACCAGAACCTGGCGATGAGGCTCGTTCCACTTGGTTCTCTGCAGTTACTGAAGCTCACTGACGCCTCTCATTTTGAATCGTTATAGAACGTATCCACGCGGTATTTCTCATGTAAGGTAGGTTATAGTATAGTGTGCAAACAAATACTGGCACACCACACCCGTGTAGTGCTTGACGGTTTACTTCTATGTCAGAGTTGAATGGAGAGTTTGCATAAGGTTTATGTTTAGCTTTTGTATGCTAGTACATGCGCTAGTGGTATGGCCTGTTCTTTTACCTTGAACCACACCTATAGCAAAGATTGAGTCCTAACATACATACTGATTTACACTTCACAAGATCCATGCCCATTGGACAAAGGACTCAAGTAAAAGAGGTGGTCAACTGCAATCCGCAAGTAATGCGGGAACAATGCTTTATCCCTCAAGACCATGAGGAGCAGCCTACACTCACGTAAAACCGTCCTGATTGCTGCCGAGATAAAGACCTAGAGGTCTGCTGGGACACATCGCTCAGACTTGAATCACGAAGGTTGACGAGCTTGGAACCAACGCTGGCCCTCCTTCTTGTCAGGCCTTCTTGGCAGGGCTCTGCGCGGCCGTGTAGACTTCAGTAACCTGCCAAGGAAAAAGCACAAGGTGCAAGACATTGCCCAGTGTCGACCTCATGCGACAGGTGTCAAACATCAGATTTGCGATGGTGCCAGACAAGGAAGGGAATGCAAGGAGTTGTGGCTGACAATCTAGTTAGGCGGCCAGTGGGGAGTTGTGCTGGGGCTTACTTCTGCTTGTCTAGCAACTAAGGTTTACACGAGCTGATTCTCTGGCATAAGGCATCGCCTTCAGCAATGGGGTCTCCCCCTGCTGTCCCAAAAACTGACGTGACTAGCTTATATGTTGGATCCCGCACACTTGATTCATCAACTAGTTTATGATCTTCATGAACCACAGAGCATGTTCTACTGACTGGCTTGCATTGGACATTAATCAAGCGTGCACACTTATTACCGCATACCTGCTTATGCACACGATCAGGCAACCTTGTACACAACCTCTTGAGCATCAATAAGACCCAAGGGGTGAAAAATTGCAGCATAAATTAGCAACTTAGAAAGTCACTGTGACAGTCCCTATGACTAGCAAAACAAGAAGTACCATCAGATTTTGACCAACTGCTATATATTGGTCATAGCGTCATACTACACCTTTGGCTCACACATACCATAGCCTGTTATATTTGTAATTACTAACATACATTCGAACTTACGTAGATTCTAGCCCATCAACGGCTAGGCCTGAGTGGTGAAAGTACAGCTACCAACTGCCAGCTGGCATTCAGTACCGCCACACACCACTTCGAACACCGCGTAACGAAGCCAAACAAGAAGTGGTCTGCTATAGAAGCTGATCAAGACGCATCTTTAAGCTCAAAGAATATAGGCTTCTTGGTTAATGAAAATATCAGAACTTCGCTGTACATTCTCTTTTGTTTGTTTGTCATGTCTTCCTGGAGCAATGAAGGGTTGCGAAGGTTCTCGTCCACCTTTGCGAAGAAAATATGATTATCTAAAACTTGCAGTTCCTTCCAACAGCAAGTTACGGAAGAAGGTTGCATCTGGTGTGCTTATATGCAGGGGTGATAATAGTTAAGAAGAGAACGCCATAAACAAATGTGAAAAAAACAAGGAGACAATACCAAAGATATGCACCACCTTGAGGGAAAGCATGTCCCACCAATAAGAAAAATTCGAAGAAAGTAGGCAAAAGTAGGAGATATAAACGATTGACACAGCTTGTTGTACCCAGAAGCAAGAGAAGAGGACATGCACACACTTCAAGCAGATCTTAACAGGCTTAGAAAAGGAGGAGAGCAAATGAAGGAGTCGTGATACCTCGCACCAAACTACCAAGAGGCTATACACAATTATACAGATATACGCACATTGGAAGCGGGATTTTGGGCAAATTAGCGTACCATGTTGACCACCGCCTCCCCATAGTGAACCATAGCGTCAAATAGCTTGCCCATTGTCTTGTTCTTGATCTTCTTGGGGTTCACCCTGTGTAGAAAGGAAGCGCAAAATTCAGTACTCGTGGGCTATTTACGGCAGAAGAACTTAGAATCATGGTTCCAGACACTTTTTGCGGAAGACTCACTTTCAATACAAGTCTACATTCTGCAAGGTCGTGTCAGGTCACAGTAGTGAATATGACCGTGCACAAAGTGTTTATAAACAGTATCCTATTCCTCTAGATTCAGAGGCACTGATTAAAGTCTCTACAGTCTCTGCTGTCGGTCAGTCAAAACAGTAGAGTAGTTTTCAGAAGAATTAGAAGTTCTTAGATTGAACAAAGGGTCAGCAAGAAAGTGAAAGACTCGGACTATAAAGTGACAGATTGAAACCACCCACGAAATCCAGCCAGCCTTCTTGCAGGCTCCAAGGACTGTGGCCACGACAAATGCGTGCACGATGAGTGTTGTGCAGAGACAAGAAGCACCATGTCCCACCATAGTTGTGCACCGTTCAAGGTCAAACAGCAAAGGAAGCCTGCTGTGGTCTCTACTCTGCCGAGCCCGCTGAAGTCTTACTATGCACCACAATCAGAACATGAACGACAGGATGTGATACTTAATAATATGCACAGTATGAATTACGGCATGCATATATACGCCTCTTGTTTTCATGGATGTTGACCAGCTCTCCCCAGCTGCTCGCCAGGATAGCTGATGACGGAGAGAGCCATTCACGGCCTCTCCCACAGCGCCCATCCCATCATTGAGCGACCTCCAGTGCTGTCCAGTGCACTTGTCTGGGCATAACATCACATGAAGTACTGAAACGTTTTTTGAAAGTACTGCTCGTGTAGCTCTTGGCATGGGGTGCTAACTGTCGCAACGATCCCCAAAATATTGATTGTTTTCGCCAAACTTGCAAGTTGGTCCGCCGAAATCCATGTCTCATTGATTTTTTGCGCAATGTTCAATTCCGACGCAGGGTACTGCGGACGATTGATTTTCTGCGCAATGGCAGTTGACGAAGGCGCCAAATTTCATAAATAATTTATATATATGCAATATTTGAGAATGGGTATGTCGCAAGGGTACCTATTAGTGATTAATTTGGTATAGTAGTTAGACGTTTTGATTAAAGTCACCAACATTCGTCAAAATTGAATTTTTCCGCACAAGAGCAAGAATTATTGGAAAAATCACCAACAATAAATACTTTGATTGTTTTCGCCAAGAAGCCCCTTCAGATGAAAAGAGTTTAGCACCCCATGGCTCTTGATAGCATTCGTCCTCTCGTGAGTCGTCAGCTCTCGTTCACTCTCGTTACAAAGTGATGCACAGCTTAGAATGTCGGTTCTAGTCGGTTTTAGTCACTTCATGCTGCTTCATGCTCAACACAAATTTTTGTCTGCTATATTGCTTGTCAGGATTTGTACCTTCGGCCGTCTTCATTTGAGGTACGAAGCAGTACTATTATGTACCTTTCTGTTTGTATATGTTATATCAGAGGCAGTTTCTCCGAGCACATTTTCTGCTTTCACGAACTTGCACGTTTACATGCTACATACTACAGAGGTGACGCAGATGTGACAGCATGTCAATCACCTAATTGTAGCAGCCTGCATTATGACCACATCATCCTCACTCTTATAATCTTTCTACATCATTCTTTGTTCTTAAGGCAGAACTCCATGTACAAGATACAAGATCTACGCAAGCCCTCTTTCAGAAATGGAGTTGGAGAGCGGCTGCTTCAGCTTCTTACTTTCATGCATCAGTAGGAGAGACTGCATGCCTCCTCAAGCGAAGTAATGACAGCATATTTGCACTTTCCACGGAATGTAGGCTGTGTGCATGATGGGTGAAAGAGTTCCCCAAGACTGGGTTGTGACTGTATGTGCAGCCTCCTTCACTTTCGCTTCACAACCTTGCACTACTTGCAGAGCTGTGAAGGGTAGTCCGCGATGCAGGCACGCATTGTAAGCCCCTTCCTCAGGCACTGCCAGAAAGCGTCTCTTACGCCTCTGAAGCTCAGCCACACGGGAATGAGTAGTATCAAATCATTTCGTACCGAGACAGATGCAGCCTCACCGCTCTTGGCCTGCAGCATTTACGTCTCCGAGGGCCGAGACGCAGCCACGCTGGACGAGCTGGAGAGAGTGGCGCACGCTTCCTCCTCTGCTCGTCTCGTCAATGTCTTCAGGGACGAGCCTTACAATCGCACGGGCTACACCCTGGCAGGATCTTCTGGCCCCCTCCAATCCGCGGTTGTCGCGATGTCGCTCAAAGCTATAGCAGCCATAGACATGAGCAAGCAGGAGGGCTCTCACCCCAGGCTGGGCTCTGTCGATCACATCTGCTTCTTTCCCTTGAGAGGAGCTGACCTGGCTGGTGCAGGTGAGGCGGCGCGGAGAGCTGCAGAGAGCATTGGCTCCTCTGGCAGAGGTACTCCATCTGTTCAAATTCTGGGCATCCACGAGCTCCCTCTTCGCTCTTGACCTTTGCAACCATTGCATTATCAAACATGTGACAGGTGTCGAACACCGGAGCCTTCGGCGGGGGGCTTGAGCTATGACTGCTGTGATCAACTATGATCAATTTCTTCTTCTTTTTCTTGAAACAAATAGTTGCGCGCCTGCTTGCCATCCGATGAAACATAGAAAAATCCCCCCTTTACAGGATTTGGAGAGACAAAATCGTTTTGGCAATCATCATAAGGTGCCCGCTGTTGGGTGCTCATTCCTGTCAGCGAGCAGTAGGTGAAAGGTCATTCCCTAAGACTGAAGAAAGGGAAGCAATTATTCAACAATTTAAAAAAACACATAAAATTCTCAAATACCTAAAGAAAGCTTATTTTGTAGTGCGAATAGAGGAGCATGTAACAGCTGGTGCTGTTCTAAGCAGCATTAACGAACTGCCATTCCCCACTTAATCCTGACTCTAAACCCGAACCTTAAACCGAACCTAAACCTAAAGCTGGACCTAGACCTTAACCTCGACCTCGACCTCAAACCTTGATCTAAACATAGACCATTTTCAAGATACCTTCCAGAGGCTTGGAGCTGATGGCCAGGTTGCTTGTCACACTCCGTAGGTGATACCGTGATGTTCTGTCGCAGGCTGCTGCTAGTGCTTGACGCTTACGCCCCGTGCTTGTGTATCCCTAGTAACGCATCTCCCTCTCTCCCTCTCTCTCTCTCTCTCTCTCTCTCTCTCTCTCTTTCTCTCTCTCTCTCTCTCTCTCTCTCTCTCTCTATATATATATATATATATATATATATATATATATACATATATATACATGTGTATATATATACATACATATATATACATACATATACATATATATACATGTGTATACATATATATGTATGTCTACATATGAGTGTACGTAAATACATGTATGCATTCATACACGTGAATGTGTTTGTCTGTCCCCCCCCTCTGCCTCTCTGTTTGTGCGTGTGCGTGCGTGCGTGCATGCGAGTGCGTGCGTCTCCCTCCCCTGCTTCCAGTCCCCGTATTTGTCTACGGGCACGCTAGCCCAGCCAGAGCATCCCTGGCAGACATCAGGAGGAGGCTGGGATACTTCCACACCCCCAAAGGCGGCATCTGGCAGGGCTCGCCCGCTCTCCCCCTCGCGATGCTCGCAGCAGACGCCGCCGCGCCAGACTTTGGGCCCGGGCAGGCGGACACGCGCTCCGGCTGCGCGGCCGTGGGGGCCACGCCCTGGGTGCTGAACTACAACGTGCCACTAGTCACCGCCGACGCGCGGCTGGCCAGGCGCATCGCCCGGCAAGTCAGCGAGCGCGGCGGCGGCCTCGAGGGCGTGCAGGCCATGGCGCTCGCGCACGGCGGGACAGGTGGTGGCTTCGAGATCGCGTGCAACATCCTGGACCCTGAGAGGGTGCTGCCTGCGCTCGTCTCCGAGCGCATCGCTGACTTGTGCGACGCGGAGGAGGGCGTTGTTGCCGTGCAGCCGGGGTATTTCCCGGGTCTCTCAAAGGAGGAGGTCCTGGCCCGAGCTTGCCTGTGACACAGTGACGCGATGCGCTGTACTCCGTCTCTGTCGTAAAAAATGCTCGGCCGCCTATGCTCGGCCGCCTCTGCTTTATGACTTTTCTGTCATGCATCTGCTTAGGGCTCTTTCCCTGTCGTGAAAATTTCTCGGCTGTCTATGCTGGATAAAATTTATGTCATGAGTTATAGGACGGCCATTCTCATCTTGCCCCTACATTACTGCAAATAGGAGGTATTCATTCTCATCTTAGGTCTGTTTCGATGATGGCCTCGATATTGGCCCTCAGGCACTCAATCCTCTGATTGAGCTACCTCTCTTCTCTCTCGGTGTAACCGCCGAGGAGCAATTTTTGCGCCTGCAAACTCTGGATGTGACCCGCTGAGTCTGTCAGCCACAGGCTATATCATTTCTACGCTGTCAATCTTATCAGCGCAGTCCATGGACTGCAATTTTGTGAACTCATGGCAAACTAACTAAATTAAATTTTCAGATATAAAACGTGCGTGCTTTGTTCATGCTTGCACAATTAAGCGCTTTGCCAAACTTGCCCTTCATTAAGCATGTCCTTATTGCCAAATAATAGCATATGCACATGCGGAAGCTGTGATTCCTCTGCATGTGTGGCCCTGTTCAATTCGTTATGTCTGCTTAGGGTTCTCTCGATCACTTGCAGTTCACAATGCATGAAGTGAATAATCTTACTGCTACTGCAGCTATGTCTCTTTTGGAATATGCAATTTGAACAAACATGTGCATTTCTGCAGGCGTGTGGTGCCTCTTGCTCAATGCTATTCCCACCCAGCTTTATTCTCCATGCCAAGACATGCGCAGACAGTTTTTTAGCACAGCAATGCCCTCACCAGACTCTTCTTACTTCAATAATCTACGCAAGGCACCAGATTGTAATAGAATTAAAAGAGAGTTGCAAGTATTAACATGCCTACAAAGACCCTCCCTGACAATTTTAAGTGTGAGGCCACCGAGCCCACGGAGGAGGTACAACTAGGCCCTGCCACCTGGCGACCACTGAGCACCAACGCACTACCCCCAACGTGTCGGCTCAGAGCCAGTGTCCACACGTCAACATTTATCTTACACCGGGTTCTCACCACTTACACCGGCAAGACTCGAGAAGAAGCTAGCAGGTACTGTACATGGTGACCCAAGACACCCGCGCTAATAAAAAAAAATGCTGACAAACTCTCGACCACGACGCACCCCAGAAACTTTTTTACAATCCCAACCCCTTTCAGAGATAGCCAGAGAGCATGCTAAACCCTATACCTCCCTTTTTCTAAGTCTACTACCCCTCCTCAAACGGGGGCTCCAAGGCATTCAAGGGTTTACAAGGGCAAACACAACGAGGCCCCTCCCTTAAACCCTCCCTCCCAATTCTATCCAACGCTCCTCGTCAAGGGAGGCTCCAGGGCGTTCTAGGGTTTAACGCGAGACCCAACGAGGGCCCCTCCCTTAAACCCTCCCTCTAGTGTCTGTCCCACGTGGCTCCTCCTCAACGGGGTCAACGGGGGCTCCAGGGCATTCGCGGGTTCACGATGAGGAACCAGACGAGGCCCACGTTGGGCACCATGAACGTCCACATGGGCAGCGGGCCGGGCGGCTTCTTGTGTCTTTTCCTGAGCTGCTTCACGTACGCGCGGCGTTCCTCTTCTGACCGGAATTCCAGGTCAGACAGGCGCACCAGCCCCCTGGCCAGCCGCTCCGGGGGGGGGTCGCTGTAGGGCAGCTTGCTGCGCAGGCGCGCCTCCTCGTGCTCAGCCCTCCTCTTGCCTCCCAGGAAATTCACGACAGCCCTCACGCACGCCTGCACGCGCTCCAGCTGCAGCAGGGGTTTCGGGCTGCCCCTGGCCGTGGGCGCCACTGCCAGGGGCTTCAGGGGTTTTGGCTGCCCGGCCTCCAGCTTCCGCCTGCCCGCGAAAACCCCCGCCCGCCTCAGCCAGTCGCGGACCTCCTGCAGCTCGACAACTGGCTTTTTTTCCAGCGTGGGCCCCGACCCGGGGGCGTCCCCCCCCTCAGCGCTCATGCTGCCAGGTGGCAACAGCTGCCTGGCCTGGCTGCCTGGCTGCTTGGCCTGGCTGCCTACCGGCTGTCTGGCTGACTGATCACCCCAACGAACCACCACATATATATGCAGTAATTTATGAAGAGATTTTTACAATGTTGCTGGCTGTCTGGCTGGCTGGCTGGCGTGGATCTTCCTGGAGACTAGCCTTGAGAAAATATGGATAACTGGCAGGGTTTTAGGGATTAAATTTTAGGCCTAATCACGTATGGGTTACACCCCCAGGCTATTTGCAAGCACCCGGCGGAAGTGACGTGTGAGTGACACGTGGCAAGGAGCTGCTTGCTTCGACCACGAAAGGACGGACTATGCAGCGAGCAAGGCCCGGGCCCGGGCAACAATGCCAGCTGGCATCCTGTCGATGCGAGAAGAAGCTGCTCGGCTGAGGAGGTCGATGATGCCTGGGGATGTGTCTGCTCTGCCCATCGCCAGGACGTCACAGGGCACTTGCCATCGTGAAGTTGTCTGAAGTCTCTTCGCCCAAGTCCTCGCCCACCTCCGCCTGCAGGAAAGGTCGGAAGAAGATTGATTTGTGCTGGACGAATGAAATGATGATCCATATCTGAGTGATGGCTGTGGAACAGAAGCAGCTGGCGGTTTTTTGACCTATAAAGAGGAGGATGACTAGTGTTCCCCTCCTTCCCTCTAAAACTACATGCATGCAGCACCACTTTGGCGAAGTGGGAAATGACGAGGCTTTTAAGAGGTACTCGCAGAGACACTAAGTTTGTTCCAAGAGCAAAGCATTAGGATGCTCGATGAGGGATTGCGCTAGTCTTCAGTGAGTTACAAGTTGATCGACTGACAGAAGCCTGCATGTCGCTACAGACGCAATGAAGAACTGAAAGGTTTTATGTAATCAGTAACGTTTCTCTCCCTACTTATGCCACAACTTAAATTGTGCACAAAGTAGTGTAAGAATCAACTGAGAGTACAAAGCGAGTCCGGAACTTACGCGTCCTAAATAATGGCCTGCCGGTATTTATCTGCAGTGGCCACCACCGATTAGTGCAGGCGCATGGAGCCCTTCCAATGAATGACGCGTCTTCACAGGAAAGTTGAAGATGGGCTCTTAACGACAGCTCTGCAGCTTCAAAAGATCTGACTCACACTCTTGGTGAGCTTGTCCTTTATTCGTGCACGCATCATGAAGCCTTTGTTCGCTTGGCTATAGATAACAAGAAGTTAGTTCTGAACATTCGAAGCTGGAGCACGAGGGAGGAATTCTTCACTTCAGGTTAACGAGGACGAGGCCAGAGGCGAAAACGTATACGCGTATTTCCACATACGTTTTCTTACTGAACCTTACTAAAAAATTGACATGTCCAAAGGTGCGAAATGGCGATAATATATATTAATTTAAAATAATTTTTTGTATTACTGTACGCAGAGGTGTGATTCTCGATGAATCCTTCCGACGAGACATGCTCGTATCGAGGTCAAGTGTGGGAGCGTGTGGGACGATGAATTGATTGCATGCCTTCTTTCAGTCCACTTTCAGAGCTGCGTGTATCAAGAGAGTGAAAACATAAATTCTGGACACTTGAGCTTAAATTGTAAGACATAGCGAATCAAGGCTACAAGTTGTTTCTTACAAGGAGTGGGCACGGAAGCTCTCGCGTTCCTTTGCAATAAGCTGGGCAACTTCAGGACGCTTCTAGCTCCTCTTTCCTCTCACTTGTGCCCAAATTACTGCATCAATCTCATAACAAACTCGTCAACATGTGGCACGAGGCGAGGAGGTCCGAGAAGAAAGTCCACGAGATGATGGACTTGTCAAAGAAACGAGCAGAGCGAAAGGCTCAGTTTTTAGCTCGCAGGAGAGGCGACCCAAACCAGACTCTGCGTGTGGTGGGCCTCAAATGCAAGGTCCATCATGACGTGGCACTCTATCAGGCGACCGAAGAACAACAAGGCCTGTGCGTTTCCGCTTGCCTACCCCATTGACGCTGCCCCCTTGACGTCGCTTCACACTCTTCCTCATCAAAAAGCATGTGCCTTCTGACAGTCTGAGCGGCAGGTTGAGGGGAGAGATGGGTTTTTGCTTGCATTTGGAACATTAAATTGTAAACGCCTCGCGACTTCTGAGTGACCTCCTGCTCTGGCATTCTTCTAGGTGGCATGATTGAGGCCAGCTAGTCACCTTCAGCACATGTGAAGCATATCACAGCCAATGAGCTCACAGCTCGAGGCAAGGGAGCTCGAAATCTTGGCCCCTAGTAGATGTCTGCTTATGAAGGATTTATATCAACGGTTCTTCTGAGGACCTAACCGATGACAGGGACACAAGCTCCGACATGCTCGGGTGCCGACCTTCTCTCGCCTCCCTCGACCAACCATATTCTGGCATCAGCATGTGTGAAGCATGCACAGGTTGCAGGCTATGGCCGGACACTTCTGCCATCGCATGCTTACTTCGCTCGCTGATAGACTGTGTGGTGGATTTGTATCATCTCTCTCTCTCTCTTTTTTGTTATTCTCCTCTTATGTCCTGTCAGGATAGCGTGGAACAACAAAGAGGACAACCTTATTGACAGGTGCCTCCCCTAGCACTCTCCTCTCCGTGTCTCCCCCCCCCCCTCTCCCTCTTTCTCTCCCTCTCTCTTTCCCTCTCTCTCCTCGGACATGCTTCTTCCCTCTGCTATCCTTCTGCTTCCGCTGCACTCCGTTGTGCCCCTCTCTGAATACTGCAAGAGGGTACTACTTGAGGAATCCGTAAATAACTAGACTAAGAGGACAGGAGTGGGGACGCGTGGGGGGCTGCCTATGGGTAGCACGAAAGTGGCGGCGAAGCTGGCTGATCTGACCCGGTAGGTTGCGATGTTGTTGGCCGCCCGCCGCCCGCCCTCTGGCCTGAGCGGTGGTGCAGATTTGACGGCCGAGCGCTGCTGGACTTCATCCGGGAGTACGACAGCCGTCGAATGCCCCCCAGGGAGAGGAGCGAAGAGGAGCAGGAGCTGGAGGAGCGCGCCAACTTCGAGCGCTTCCGTGACCTCATCAAGCAGTGCCGCCGAGGATGTGTGTGCTGCCGCTGCCGCTGGTGCTGGTGCTGCTGGTGCTGTCGCTGCTGCTGCTGATGGTGGTGGTGCTGCTGCTGATGGTATTGGTGGTGCTGCTGCGGGTGCTGGTGCTGTCACCGCTGCTGGTGCTGCTGCTGATGCTGGTGCTGTCGCTGGCGGTGGTGATGGTGGTGCTGCTGATGTTACTGGTGATGGTGGTAGCCGTGGTGCTGCTGCTGCTGCTGCTGCGGCGGCGGCGGCGGCTCGCCGGACTTGTGTCTGCCTTTGCGTGTGTGCTGCTGTGTGTGTGTCTGAGCAACGCTCATAGATGCACGTGCACATACATGTTTTCACCAGTGTTAGTGCGAGTATATGTACAGAGTTATATGTCTTGGATCTCTCTCCACCCGGGCACATGCTGGTGCTGAGCTGGCACCACGCGGAGACGTGGCATTCAGCGCACAATGTGTCACTCGGTGGATACAAACGCGGCAGTCAAAGTGGACAACGCGGCAGTCAGCAGATGACGTGGCGGTCAGCTGATGACGTGGCACTCATTCAGCTCCTAGAGTGGGAGCGGGAGGCCGGGGGGCGCGCACGGGCGGAACGGGTGGGCGGGGGGCGGGGGGCGCCCGGGGGATGGGGGGGCTCTTGGCTGCAGTGACGGACGAGGAGGGGCTGCAGGACGTGGACGACGAAATCGAGCAGCGCAATCTGGCCCCCATTCCCTCCCTCAAGTACTGCCTTCTCCATATCCTAGCCCATTTTAACCCTAAGAAAACCCTGGCCCGTCCAAACCCTAACAAGCCCTAGCCCGTCCAGATACTAACGAGGCATCGGGGATGAAATCGAGCAGCGCAATCTGGCCCCCACCCCCTGGCTCAACTACGTCCCTCTCCTCAGCCCTCCAAACCCTAATGTTATTTTTCAACCCCAGATTAGAACCCTGAAGAGGCGTCGGAGCGCAAATAGCGCGAGTGAGCTTTTGCCGCTGTTACCTTTTGCGGGGCAGAGCGCATGCAGGGGGGGCCACTCCCGCGGGCTGGTCAAGCGCCGCAGAGAAGACATACTCTAAACCCTGAATGAAACCCTATAGCCAACGTCGAGCTGACCCTCCCCCCCCCCAAGCTAGAGAGAGGCTGCCGTCAATCTCCAAAACCAAAATCCAAAACCCTATTAGTGCGAGTCATCTCCTACAAAACACACCCTCAGCGGTTGACTTCCAATCTCTGCTGGCTCCTGCTTCTGCTGGCCGCTGGCCTCTGCTAGCAGCTGGCTGCTGGCTGCTGGCTCTTCCGGCCGCTGGCTGCTTTTTGAAAACCTTAAGTCCTTGTTTTGTGGACCGGCCGGCTGACCTGCCGAAGTTCGGAGCCCGCATTGCACTGAAAGTGTTAAAATTGATTGGTGCCCTCAACATGAGCCTGAATGCCCCAATCGAGGACACGCGCACGAGAGCCGCAGGGGGGCAGAAGGCCTCGTCAGCGCAGGCTGCGGTTGCAATCGCCCGCGTGCGCGTGCGCGTTCGCGTTGGTGATCCGCTCAGTGGCGGGCGCTCGCTGCCCCCCTCGCCCTGTCTCCCTCGAAGCCACCACCTCCTCTCTCGACTCCTGCAGCCGCGCCTCTTAAACCCTGCTATCTCTCAAGCCCCAAAGGACCGCTGCTTCTTGAACCCTGCTGTTCCCTTGTGAAACCCTGCTGTCTCTAAACCCTGCGACTGCGTAGACCCTGTCGCTCAACGCCTCCCGCTGCTTGAACCCTGCGACTCGAACCCCAATTAGCAGCTATAAACAATGAGCAGAACTGTTCCCTCTGTGTGTTTATGCCAGGCAGGGCGACAAGGACGGGGGGGGAGGAGGAGTTGGAGGAGGAGCCGCAGGCGGCGGGGGAGGGGCGCCAGGTGGCGGCGGGAGGGGCGCGTATGCCAAGGTGGCGTTCTCGTACCAGCCTCCCCCACCGCCGCAGCTTGACGGCGCTGTGGGGAGCGACGACAGCGGGGACGGGGACGGGGACGGGGACAGCGCCGGAGACGGGGACGGCGCGGACAGCGAGACGAGCTCGGCGGACAGCGAGGACCGCGAGATTGCGGAGATCGCGCGCGATCACGGCGTGGAGGACTTCCACCGCATGCTCTTCCTCGAGCGGCGCGCGCGCGACGACGAGCGCCGCCAGAAGGAGTCCGCCGCCGGCGACCCCTCCGTGGTAAACCCTAGACCTGAAACCCGAAAGCGTGACCCTAAAACTTGGAACCAAGACACGTAGGTCCCTCAAGTCTCACATCTCCCACTTTAGGCCAACCTGTGCGCGACGACGAGCGCTGCCCAGACGAGTTCGCCATTGGCGACTCCTCCGTGGTTTGCTTTGGCCCTCTCCATTTCACACCCGGCAGCCCTGCAGCCCTGCTAAACGTCCAAAAGTTAGGCGTTAGGGAGTTCTTCATTAGAGTGTAGAATATAGGTAGGGGGGCCAGGCGAACCAGGGAGGGGGGATCGCCAGCAGCGGCAGGGAAGAGGGTTGGTGCTGACTGAAGGTTCAGGGTTAGGGTTTGGGCGGAGGAGCCGAGGCAAACCACAAAAGGGTCGTCCCCTCTCGCGGCAACCCCCGCAGCAAGCCGATCAGAATAGAAGTCAGGGGCTGAGATTTTGCTACAAGGGTTCAGGTCTCTGGCAGGGGTTTGTTGTTCCGGCAGGGCTATGATTTCAGGCGACGTGGCCCCTAAACCTCGACCTAGAACCCTATTCAAGAACTAAAACGTTAAACCCGAGACCAACCTGCCAGCGATATCGAGACACGCCACCAGAAGGGGGCTGCCGCCGGCAATTGAGCTTCAGCTCCGCCAGCCCCCCTGAGCTCTCACCTCGCCTCTTACACCCTAGCCCCTTAGCCAAAACGCCTGAACGCATTCAGTCATCTCGGTCCTTTGGGTTTTAGTATGTAGGGAGCCGAGTTTTCTCAGTCGTCTCTGGGGTTTTGGGGTTCCTTATCTCGGATGTTGTGCTTAATTTTCCTGGGGCTCTGCCATAGGTTCTTCTGGGGTTCAGCTTGTCGGGTTCTGGATTTTGGAGTTTTGTAACGACCGCTGTGGGGTGTTGCAGATACCAACGGAGCTCCTCGCTAGGCCTGTCCAGGGGTAGCAGCGCTAAGAGCCGCCCTGAACCCTGAATCTTAAACCCTAAGCCTGTTCAAAACCCGAAACCCTGAGAGGCGCGCCAAGAGCGCGGGGAAGTGCGGGAGGAGAAGGGCCCAGGCAGCGATAGAGAAGGCCGAGTGTGTGCGTGTGCGTGCACGTACAGGTGCGCTATGTTTGCGCGTGTGTGCACGCGTGCGTTTAGCGTTGGGGGCTTGTGTGCGTGCATTTGCGTGTGCTTGTGCGTTGTGTACGTGCACGTGTGTGTGTGAATACATGCGCACACGTCTCTATGCATGTGCATGTGTTTGCACGCGTGATTATGCGTGTGCATGTGCATGTGCATGCGTCGGCATGTGTATGTGTGTGTGTGTGTGTGTGCGTGCGTGCGTGCGTGCGTGCGCGCGCACGTGTGCATATGCATGCACATGATCACTCGTGGGCATGTGCTTACATGTACCTGTGCTTCTATGCACGTGTGCGCGTGCGTGCTTGCATGTGTGCGTGCGGTGCGTTTGTGTGTGCGTGTCTGTGTGTGTGTGCGCACGTCCGCGTGCACACGCGTGCAGAAGAAGCTGAGCCGAAAGGAGCGGCGCAAGCTGGCGAGGCAGGCCAAGGACCGCGAGTGGGACACCACGCAGCGCGCGCTCAGCAAGTTCTCCGACCCTCACCNTCCCTCCTGGCAACTGCAGCTGCTTGTTGCCAGGGGCTCCTTGGGCAAGAGGGCTTGGAAGTTGGCGGTGAGGGTGAGGGAAGAACGACAGAACGACTGGACAACTTCTCCTTGTAAGGCGTAGGAGTGATGGCTGCGGCCCTCTCAGGAGGGCTTCTTTGAGGGCTCCTTGGCGAGTGTCAGCGCGTGCGCGTGGCGGTGGAGGTGGAGGGAAGGAGCTAGCGTGCGCAATCTTTGTGTGGATGTGTGAGGGTACGGGCGTGTGCATGCACACTCGCGTGCGCGGATGGCCTAGCGCGCGAAGTTGCTCGCCGTGTGCGCGGGGGGCGTGTCAGGGTACGAGCGAGCGTGCATGCGTGCGGGCGTGGGAGTGCGCAGGTGTTTAAGTGTGCAAGTGTGCAAGCTGCAGGTGCAAGCAGGAGGGAGCACAGGAGGGGGTTGGGGATGGATGGGAGGGGGGGGG
>WELA01004268.1:113621-138363 GCA_009602735.1 Mesotaenium endlicherianum | reverse complement strand
GGGGGGGGGGGCTTGTTTCTTGTGGGTGGTGTGAGATCAATCTGAGCTCGCCAGGCAGCTGGGGGGCACGGGACGTCTGTCAGTGGTGCAGCGGGCAAGCATCTTACGGCTGGCGGTTTTCCATGGAGAGGCATAGCGAGCTGCTGCTGACGGGTTGTACACCAAGTTCCCTCTGGCAGTGTGTGCTGCTAGTACACATGCAGACATGCACACGCACATGCACAGGCGCGCGAACACACTCAAACACACACACACACACGCGCGCGCGCGCGCGCTTGTGCATGCGCGCGCTTGCGGTTGCGGGGAGAGACATGCGCGCAAACGTACGGTCATACAGAGATAGAGGCAAGCACATGCACGTGCAGTCATCCCTTGTAATAAAGGATGACTGGCATACTTGAAGAGAACATGTGTGACTGATGTCCTTTTATATGTACACTCACCAACATGCTTGTGTCAGCGATACATTTGCATGCGTTCATGGTACTAGTTCACCTGCACATACATATGGGCATACACATACACACACACACAAACACACACACACACGTACACGCACACGCGTGCGTGCGCGGGAGTGCAGACTCATGCACCGACAAGCACCCCCCCATATCCTTCCAGTCAAAGAAAGAGGTGGCCATCTGGAGGCAGACAGCTGATGCGCTTGCCAGGTGTCACCTCCTCCTGGGGGCCTTGTGGCGGCCTTGCGTGTGCCAAGCAGCTCTCCCCTTCAAGCCCCCCGGGCGGCGTCCAAGGTGGTGCCACCTGGTGCCTCCCAGAAGGGACAGGTGGCGGCGGGGGAGAAGAAGGAGACCCCGCAGGAGCGGCTGAAGCGCATCATGAGCAAGCAGCTGACTAAGCAGAGTGCGTCAGAAGCACTAAACCCTCCCCGTATGACAGGCCTTCACCCTAATTTGTACGTTTCCAAGGCTGCACGGCACGTATTGTGTATTTACCCTGCTTTCCACAAACCCTAATTCTCATGGATATTAATCTTTTGTACCCTACTTCGCATGTACCTCAAGCTGTGTAACTCAGTTTGCAGGAAGGGGGTGTTCAACTTTAAGGTGTGCCAGCTCCCTTTTTGGCAAGACAATGTTCCGCCCGACGCTTGGGAGCGTCGTTAATCGAGAGCATACCTCGCACACTCTGTTCTCTCTCCTCCTCCCCTCTCCCCCCACCCACTCTCGGACGCGTGTGCTTTCATCTCAAGTTTTTTCTCGCATACACTTCTGAAATCATATAACGGCGCAGCATACACCTACATGCATGCGCCATGAGGGAAGTGTTTATTATTGGCTTACTGCTAGATTACTAAGATACCACTTGCTGGTGTCTTTGTGAGTGTGGTGCGCGTGCGCGCGTGCAGTCAAGAAAGACTCGGCGACGGAGGTGTCGAAGAAGAGGGAGGCCGAGCGCGCCCGGCACCACAAGCTGTCTGAGAGCCGGCACCACGACCCCCACCACCACCATCACCATCACCACCGCGACTCCCCCCCTCGCCGGTAAGAGCGCGCAAGCCACCGCATATGCGTATAGTGATATCCACGTAGACATACATATACACATGCATGTAGACTCTATATTTATATGTGCGTGTGTACATACATGTGCATATATATGTATGCGTACATATACATATATTTCTATGTGTGTGTCAAGGGGGGGCATAGTGACGTAGTCCCTCCCTCTTGGGCCAGCCACACCGCACGAGCTCAAGGTGTTGGACACACGTCGGCTGTGCGTATGGTTTCACATAGAACGATATTGTTATCACGATATTTTTCTGATGCTCCCGGAATGATATAATACCGGCATACAACAAATGACAGCGTCCAAAGACATACGTATGGGCATGCGCATATATACGTGACTCCCAAGTGCCCCAACTCCTGCAACCTTTCAAGTCCTGCTAGTCTCCTGCACCTCAGGCGCAGAGGCCCAACACTAAGGCCTGCTCTTAGAGTCTCAAGCATCTTGAGACTCTGTGCGCAAGCCTTGTGCGGAACCCGAGCAATGAGACCCAAAGCCTTGGCGTTGGATGGTGTGTCCTATGTCGAGTCCATTCCTAGTGGCTGATTGGGGAGCTGGCGTTTGCAGGTACAGGAGCAGGAGCAGGAGCAGGAGCAGGAGCCCGCCGCGGCGGCGCTACTCGCGCTCGTCCTCTCGCTCCAGGTCCGCCGCTGCGCTCTCCAATCTCCTCTCTGGCCGAACTCCTCTGCCAAAAGCCTCGCGCGCCGGGGCCCGCAAGCCCGCGGAGGGTGGTGGCAAACACGCGCCCCTTCATTTTTCGAAGTCGGGGCTCGACGCTCGCATTGTGCCTGACAGTCCGGTACGGCGGATGAAACTTGAAAGTTTCGCGTGCTCCTGCCCTCTCATTTTGGTTTCATGTCGTCGAGTCCTGCACAAATGCTGCCCAAGAGCTCTCAAAGCTCTCATGTAAGAGTTCTTGCGGACTCAAACTTTCCCTCCCCCTTCCCCCTCACCCCCCTCCCTCCCTCCCTGCCCCTCCCTCTCACACACACACACACATGTTCTACACATACACATTGTGACTCTCAAACACGCTCAGGCGCGTGAGTATATGGCTATGCTCCCTCCCGCTCGAGCTTCGACGCCATGGTGATTGTCTTTCGCCTGTTATGGTAGTTCCTAAGCGTT
This sequence comes from Mesotaenium endlicherianum, assembly GCA_009602735.1. NCBI lineage: Eukaryota > Viridiplantae > Streptophyta > Zygnematophyceae > Zygnematales > Mesotaeniaceae > Mesotaenium > Mesotaenium endlicherianum. The sequence goes on along the minus strand of WELA01004268.1, from coordinate 135,702 downwards.
CAAAGTTGTAAAGAGGGCATTCAAGTGGGTTGACGTTGAGATGAATGTTGTTGTCGGCATGCAATGGTGCAACCCTTGATATTTTGTTCTTTTGATCGTACCGTGCGAACGGCATGCATCACGCCGCAGGTCACCGCGCGGCAGCAGCAGGAGCCGCAGTCGCACTCGAAGAAGGGGCTCACCTTCAAATTCTCGATGATGTGCTGTGCAGTGGGTTGGCAGGAGTTTTTTAGGCTACTGTTGTCTAGGGCCTCACGGTATAAGCGTTTAAATTAGAATATCTAAGGATAGGTGGTCGTATGGTCCTCTTGTCGTTTTTATAAGCTTCGTAGGTTTGGCTTTTGGGACACATTTGTTTTGTCCTCTGTCCCAATATATATGTGCAAGTACACGTGCTTGAGTCGATATGGGAATCTTGTGTTGCCCTTGTGGTCATTTCTTGAAGCAATTGTCGGTTGGCATGCTTTTTGTGCAGGGAAAACAAGTTTTGTTGTTCTTTGTGTTTGTAGCATTTCAACTAAAGTCCTACATATGCATCTAGTAATATACTTTTCTATTTTGATGTGGCCAAGCCCAATGCGGTTCTCAATATTGCATATATTTGTTGGATGCCTCTTTAAGTTTCCATACATACCATACAAAACATCAATGTTGCAAGACTTTTAAGCTCTTGTACAAGCTACTACTCAATACCTTACAATTTGCACGAAAATTGTGTTCTTCATGTGATTTAAGCTTGAAGAAGAAGTTAATGTCGTAGAAGTTCAGATTCATAGACGCGTGCGAATTGAGTGTATGAAGATTGATTGTGGTTCACTCCACATTCATGAAGAAGGATACGCGCTAACACCAATGAAAAAGGACTGCAAGCACTACGGTGCTGTTAGCAATGCTACCCAATTCAATTTATCCACTTGCTTCGTCATACGTAGTCATAAGCGATCTCTGTCGTTGCCGCGTTAAGCTTTTGCAGGCGTAAGTCCATCGTCGGCAGAGGATCATAATCAGTCAGCGGCCGTCACAAAGAATTTACCTGTCACCGTCAGTCAATTGTTCATGATGATCCTGTCCAGTCCTGCCCTGGTCTCCGCCAGTTGCTTTCAACGTGCCAAAAGGAAAAACAGTGCGTGTGATGCATATGATGGCGTGATCTCAACTGTTGGCCATTCCCAGCCATTCCTGATGAACTCCAGGCTCCGCTTAAGCTATGGGCCATTATGGGCTCCGCTCAGTAGTTCGATCTGGTTGTGATGGCCTACGCGTTGGCTCAGGACTCGCTCATGCAGGCACAGACGGTTACTCATAGAGACTTGAGAATCGAGACTAGTCGGAACCGGACCGGGACATTTTCCTGGGCTCTTTCCTTTCCAATACGACAGCTTTCCATGAACCACGAGCAGCCACGAGTGGGTTCGAGAACGTTCGGATTCCGGACCGTTCCGGACCCAAAGCAGTTGAGACTGTACACGATTTCCCAAAGAGGGCCGTACTGGGGCGTGCCGTAAGCTTAGATAAGGGCACATCAGCGGGGGAACATGGGAAAGGGGAAGTTCAGGGGGGGGGGCGGGGGGGGGTGGTTTCTATGACACGGCCATATCGAGGATTGATCGTTGCGACCTGGTGCAGGCAGTGAGAAAGTTTTAACATCGTGCATGCTGCCATAGCTAGTTGGTGCTCAACCTGTCCAGGCATTGTGTGTGTTTGTGTAGGCATCATAGATATCGATTTAGCGCTTGCTGCCATCGCCTGAAGGTGTTAGTGATGGCTATCATGCGCGTTCTTCTTGTTGTTTCTCTCGTGAGCTTGGCGTGCCTCGTGTATGCTCAGGAGGAAGAGCAGTCATTCCAGGTCCGCACCATTTCTTCAGTAAGTACTTTTGAAGTTCTAGCCAATAAGCTGTTATTGTATCACCGGCTTCCTGTTGCTCAATAGCTTATTGTTGGGTTTGTTTTTCACCCTGTCGTCCTGCAGCTTGATGGCTTGTTGCTTGTACGTCCTAAGTATTTCCCTCGTTATCTTATTCCAGAACTGTGGCCACTACATCCTTCTACATCAGATTGAGGTGAGCTTTTTTTTCTGCTTCACTTCTAGTGCGTCCTTTGTTGAGTTTTGTGTTGGATTGACGACGTTCATGTGTTTTGTGGTATGCAGCACCCAAGATTTATTGGTGGCATCAGGCTGCGGGGGGGAGCAATATTGGCCTTCAGCAGACCACAATACAGGACGATTGGCTGGGCTTATCATGGAGCATCCGGGGATGATTTTACACTTGATGAGGAGCACAAGATGGATGTCAGTCAGGAAGTAGATGTGCCAGTTGAGGACAGAAACGAAAATGAACGCAGGGTAGCAGAGGAAGTCGAGGAAGAAAGTGAGGGGCAGGTGATAGCAACGGCTGATAATGACAGCGTTGGGGACATTCAAGCTGACGGAGGTGTTCAGGGTGAAGCCGGTGCTTCAGTAGCTTTCATTCGTCGTCCACGTCAGTTTGTGGACGAGGCCGTTGGGTCTGCAGAGCAATTTGCTTCCCATTCCTTCACGCAAGCTGAGCGTCTGATTCCCCTCATCCAACACATCACTGCAATGAGCCACCCGCTCACCAGGATGGAGCACTTCCTGGAAATGCGAGCACGGGGTCTGGAGAGATTGCAGAGGATGTCTGAAGGAGCACAGGAGGAGCAGGAGGACGGGGTCAGCAGCTATGTTTCGAGGACATCCGAGGGGGCGCAGGAGGTAGTGTTGCAGCGCAAGGAGGGGGTTAGCAATGTCGTTTTTGCTCAAGCAGTTGGCCCTTCTAACCCCAATGACGTAGTTGAGGCTTCTCTACCTAGAGATGACGCAAACTCCTACAAGCTTCTGGTTGAGCCACCCCAGCCTCATCTTGGTAAGCATTCTATGTCCCTAACATCCCAATTCTTTTCTTGTCCAGTCGTGGGCATGGCCTGGTTGTGCTGCTTACTTTTTTGCACGGATGGGACTGGCGCCACACCTTTATATGTGGGTGTATGGACATGTTTATGCTCATNGGTAGGAGGAGATGCCCCAGTCGTTGCGGATCTGGTGCAGGTCCGTGTGGCAGATGCCGCAGAACAGCACCTTGAACGCCACGTCATCGGGCCCCACCTCCCTGCCACCCCCTCAGCAGCCAGAGAGAGAGAGAGAGAGAGAGAGAGAGAGAGAGAGAGAGAAGGGGAGAAGGGGGTAGGGGAGCGGGAAAAGAATGTGCTGGTATGGCATATGTTCTGTGACCTTGTCAATGTGTTAACATTCAGGTCTTTGGGTGTGTGTGCTTGGCAAACCACGCCCCTTCTTAGTTCATCTTATTGTGTTTATTGCATGTGGCAGTCAGCGTGGTGGAATACGTCAGGCAGGCTCCCTTTGTGAGCGTGGCGGGAGCTGTGCTGGCCGGCATGATCTTCTCCGTCGCCTTTGCCCTCCTGTTCTCGTGCGCTGCCACCATCGTGCACGCAGAAGAGGACGAGGAGGAGAGCACCACTCCCTATGTGCTGGTGGCCACCCCCGAGTACCGCACCCCCCTGCTCCAGGTATGCCTTGTGGCTGAAATTTCAAGATGGGTAGTGGGACACAGGTCGTGGGACACAAATAGTGGGACACGGGTGGTGGGACAGGTGGTGGGACATGTGGTGAGACAAGTGGTGTCCAACTGCACAGGTTTATCTGTGGCCGGCTCTTTCCCACTTGCCGTTGGGTTGGGCGCATAGTTTCGCCACAGGTGATTTATGTTGGCGAGGGTATGCGCCACGTGTGTATGCTTAGCACTTGTCGCAGTGTATCCCAGGTGGGTGGTATGTACTGGTCTTGGGCCACTCGCAAGGCAGGTGGTGTCTTTGGAATGTCATCTATGCCTCTGTGCATTTTGATGCTTGCACGGGTTTTGATGCTCACACGCAGTACCTGCTACTTCTTGACCTCCGCACTGTGCAGGTGGATGACGAGAATGATGTGGCTGAGGCTGCTGCTGATGTGTCACACTACCAGCCTCCTGCCACGGGGGCTGCTGTGTAGCTGCCTTCATTATAGATAAGGACGCTCGCTAGTTGGATATTGTCTCCATAAACTGCTTGTGAATGCAGTGCCTTTCACGGTAACTACCGCGGAGTATAAGAAAGTTATTAGATTTGTTAGTCAAGGTTTGGGGTGTCATGTTTGTGTGTGATGGGAAGGGCAGAGGTTAGATTGTGGCAAATTAATGCTCGTGTGTATCTCTTTTATTTATACTTGTGTAGCTCGGAAGATAATGTACATATAGTTCTTTATGGGACCAAAACTGTGGATTTAGTGCCCCTTAATACTTGCTTCTATTTCTTGCTTTCATTTCATGTCTACCATGTCTCTTGGTATAGAGAGTGTAGGCTCGTGGATGTGGCACCCAGAACTATAAAAGTACAGCAAGCAAATTAGCTTCTTGAGGTGGAATGGATCTTTGCACAGGTATTGCTCTGACTTGCCGCGTTTTTTGTCTTATAAAAGGTTTCAAGCCGAGTCCTATGTCTTTTGCTATCACACATTCTCAAGATAGGTTTCTTACCATGTCCATATTGGGGGCTGTATGTACATAGTGATTGAAGCATGGCCACATCACAACCTGCATGTTGGGTCATTCATTTAGCAACACTTGAAAGCTGCCGATGAAAACTGGCTAGCTCCAAAAATATGGAGCACTACACGCTAACCTGTAAGCCAATTCGTGTCGTTTGCAGCAGTTTCTGTACTAAAAAGTGCGATCATGGATATAGAATCATATTTGATCACGTGCAAATCCACGCGACGGAGCAAAAAGGCCCGGGTGTGCAAGTTTTCTATATATGTACACATGCGTCTCAAGGAGAAACTTAAGTGTTGCGTGTGCCCGTGTTCACATGCACATAAGGGGCTCCATCCAGGCACCCCACGTGCAAACCAAAGAGTGTAGAGTAATGAGATATGGTGCATGAGGTAGGGTGCATGAGCAGAACCACTCGCACTGACCAAAACTTATGAGGGAGGAACATATTGCAGTTTGGATGGCATTTTGCAATTTTCGTTTGTGTAGTGACGGAGTTAATCAATAAATTGCTGGATTCATATGTGAATGATGAAATGTGTGGTACTCCTTGAGCCAAGAGTAGGGTCAACGTGGACTAATTACGGGTCTGGTTTGCGGCTATTACTCGGGCAGGGCAGCGGACGAGGTCGGCCATCCTGAACTCGTAAGAGTGGAGGGGGTGGTTTTTCATGGGCAAAGTGGCGCCGCTAAGGAATGAAGTTGGACTAGGATACGCAAAGTTGAGCGTTGGCAAGTATTTGAACACCTTGATGTGAGGTAACACCTTGATGTGAGGGAGCACCTAGTTGGTCAAAGACAGATGAGCACCACTAAAGGGGCAAGATGGTCCTAGTGCAAGCTTACTAACTTTCATGATCTATTAGCTCGTAGACGCGGCAATTGTCTACCTTCTCTGTGCTTGGAAATTTCAACCAAATACAAAGACGAAAGTAGTGAATCTTATTTTGCCTTGATGAAGGTCTCGTTCGCAAAGAAAAGAGACAGATGTCATTGCCACAAGTGTAGTTGTATATGGAAGTGACAGCGATGGTCCAGTAACGTTATCACAGGTGAACGAGGTCAGCATGAAGAGGCCTACCTGCTTTCTCAACACTTGCATCAACTACTGCAGTGTCAACAACCGGCTACTCATATACCCAGTTCTTAATCAATTCTCTCAAGCATAACGAGTATACAGAAATTTGACAATTTGTGTTCAAATTGCCTGATTTCGAAAGAAAGAAGGTGATTTTAGAAAGAATAGTAGGAGTAGTAGTATGCAAAGTTTACGAGTGTCTATCACAACACCCAAGAATTGTGTGATTTTTGAACACGTAAGTACTGCCTACTGCATATTCACCACGAATCCTGCTAGTGCAAGTTTGCCTAACACCAGCCGCATTGTTCGCGCGTGGGCGTCCTCACTGGGACAGCTCACCAGAAAATCGTCAAGATATGCTATGGCTCGTATCCCCATCTGCCTCCACCTTCCCACCAGCTCTTTCACCACTCGTGTGAATACGTAAGGTGCGATCGCAAGCCCGAAAGGGAGACATGTGAAAGTGTAAATCTTCTTATCCAGCTCAAACCCCAAGAACGTATGTGCATCTTCGTGCATCTTGACGTGATGATAGCCAGATTTGAGATCAATGGTAAACACGAAGTCGTCTACGTGCACGACATCGACTAACTTATCCAGCCCCTCGTACTTAAATTTAACTTTTTTCAACGCTTTGTTCACGTGGCGCAGGTCATGAATTAACCGTAACTTCTTGCCCTCGACCACGTTCAAGGGGCATATGCAGTGTGGGAGACTTGGGAGAGTCCATTCTCTGGCAGCCTCGGAGGCGTGATCGCTGATGGCATCAAGATAAACCCCAAGAAGACCACGGTGGTGGAGGAATGGCCAACCCCCACTACCAAGAGAGAACCCCAATCATTCTTGGGATTTGCCAATTGGTACAGGAGATTCATCCAGAGCTTTTTGCACATAGCAGCCCCCCTCACCGATTTACTCAAGAAGGACAAGCCATATATTTGGACCAAGAAAGAGGAGGAAGCATTCCAACAACTGAAGCAAAGACTGACGACATTCCCGGTGCTCACACTTTCAAATCCAAACCCAGATTGGCCCTTCCACGTCATCATCGATGCATCTTTTTATGGAATAGAAGCAATCCTGCTCCAAGACTAAGGCAAGGGACTGCAGCCCGTTGCCTACGAGTCAAGAAAGCTATACTCAACCGAGCAAAATTATACAACCACAAAGCGAGAGGCGTTGGCGATTATATATACCCTGAAGCTTTGGCGTTGCTACGCTGAAGGACGCAAGGTGTTGATCACTACGGACCACGAAGCGCTGAAGCACATCCAGACACAACCCCATCTCTCTAGAAGACAAGCAAGATGGAGTGTGTACTTGCAACAATATAATATCACGATTCAGTACCAGCCCGGCAAGACAAACCTGGCTGACCCCCTCTCAAGACTGCAATTAAACGTAATGATGACATCCCTGAAGACATATCTGGAAGCTCAATTTTTAGCCGCTTATGAAAGAGACCCTTACTACAAGAACGGAGAAGCAACCTTGGACCCATACAAGAAGCAAGAAAGCAATTATTGGGTGAGGCAAGACACGGGCCAAAGATGTGTTCCTAATGACTTAGACCTTCGGCACTTGGTCCTACAAGAAGCACACGACAATCCTCTTGGAGGACACTTTGGGACCCTAAAGACCACCGGCGTTCTAGCCAAGACTAATTGCTGGGCAAGCATGTCTAAGCAAGTCAAGGAATACTGCAAGAGCTGTGACACATGCCAAAGAATCAAGCCCTCATCACAAAAGGCGGGAGGACTTCTCCAATCACTACCAATCCTCAAAAGGCAACGGACGGACATCTCAATGGACCTCATCGTGGACCTGCGCGTGACACCTCGAGGCCATATTGCAGTAGTGACGGTGGTGGACAGACTTACCAAGATGGCTCATCTCATTCTCACAACGATCAAGATTAGAGCACCCCAGTTAGCAAGACTCATCTTTGACAACATCTTTTGACTGCATGGACTGTGTCGGATAGAAATCCAAGATTCACAAGCCATTCTTGAAAATATATTTTCAAGAACTTGGGTACATCGCTGGATATGTCCACTGCCTACCACCTGCAATCCGATGGGCAAGCAGAGCGTATGAATTGTATCCTAAAGACCTCTATAAAGGCCTACTTGTCTACTCTGGAGCAAGACTAGGACATGTACTTGACCCCCTGAAAGTTTGCCTACAACAACACAGCAAAGGCCTTACCCAAGAGTCCCCATTCTTCCTCAACTATGGTTTCCATCCGACCACGCCATTGAGCTTCACGGTTGGCCATGATGAAGTACCTGCAGAAACATATATTTTGGAGACATTAGAAGCAGCCCTTGCAGCAGCCAAGAAAGCTCTACAACACGCGCAAGATGCTCAAGCAAGAGTGGCACATAGGTCCAGAAGAGAAATTACGTGGATGACAACGTGTTACTATCATCCAAGAATATTTCCCAGAACAATAGGCCTGTCGGCAGAAAGTTCTCTCCCAAGTATTTGGGACCCTTCAAGATTATCCAACAAGTCAACCCCGTTGCTTTCAAGCTAGAACTTCCCAAGACTATGCACATCGCCCGGCATTCCACGCTTCCCTCTTCAAGCCATATGTGCAACCGGACAACAAGTTCCCAGGACGAGTGACAACCCCACCAGCCCCAACAATAGTGGATGATCATTTAGAGTACAAGGTGGAAGACATATTGGCTATGAGAAATTTCAGGAACCGGCAGCAATACTTGATCAAATGGAAAGGATGTCTAAATTCTGAGAATAGTTGGGTGGCAACGCACCACCTTGACAAAGTTCAGCGAAAGTTGAAACGCTTCCATGCCGCCAACCCCCATCTTGGACCAGCCCCAAGTCTCTCTACTAGACGCCCAAAAAATTTAGAGAGGCAGCCTGACATCATCCAAAAGCAGCGGAAGACCCTTTGGAGGCAGCCTGCAAGAACCAGAAAGAGGAAAAACTAACATTAGACATTCTTCTCTTCTCGCAGTTTCTGGACAGAAAACTAAAATTGCTACTGCTGATAGGTCTCAACATATTAAATTCTGAAATTTTACTTGGTTGTATTCCATGAGTAGACAATTTTTTAGAATCTAAGATCACTCACTTTGGGGTTGTGGTCAGAGAGTTAAAAATCTCTGAATACAAGGGAGTCAGGCTGCTGGCATTATTAGGGCAGAATATGCCTTCTGACATTGTGCCCTCCCCTGAACTTGGAATGCTTTGAAACTCAAGACTATGGTAGAACACATGATTGCTTCCATTTTTAGACTAATTTTGCAAAGATGAAAGAAGTAGAGAAGGAATTATAATTTTCAAAAGTTTTTGCACAGATTTGGAGGAGAGCTTATTCTCTCTGCTCTCGACGACACTCCAGAAGTTGGAATGCTCCAATGCGCTTTGTCTGGCACTAGATTTTTTAGATTTGAAGTAGTTCTGTGAACGTTATGAATTTTTGAATCCGTGGCAGTTTCTAGGCCAACTTGTACTCTTTCTCTTATCATTAAGGAGTAGGCTAGCCAATAAGGTGACACCATCCACGACCTTGCCCAGTCTACCTTACATGTGTAGCACCTGACTTGCAACCTTTTTCTTTACATGTGTGGCACCTGACTTGAAGCCTTTGACCAGTCTTCTCCACATGTGTCAAACTTGACTTGACGCGTCGAGACGTCGCTTTTTCTATCGAGGAAGTGATGTAGTGATATGAGTTAGAATATATTAGTTAGTTTTTACTTTAATGTTTTTGAATATTTTTGGAGTAGTATTATGTGGAGTCAAGTGTGAATAGATACTCTAGTGACTTGCTTCATGTCCTTTGAACCTTCTAATGCATTTTCGAAGTTGGAGGAAGGACCTAGAAGATCTCCATGTGGCAAAAGTCGAATATGCCATTTTTAGGTCAAAACTTAAAAGAACATGTGTACATTATCCTAGAAAGAGGTAGCAAGTTTTGGGTTGTATTGGGTGCCAACACATCAACATGTGCCTTCCTAGAAATTACTTACTTAGCAAGTATTTAAACAAGAGCTAGAACATAGAAAGGCATTGGAGAATCACTTTTGTACTTACAAAATTCCAGAAATATATCAACTTTTTAGAAGCCATCTTTCTTTCAAGAAGCTACCACTTGTGTTCAAGAGTCCTTGTCTTGAATAGATAAAATACTCTATCTTACTAAGTAATTTATCTATCTGTTTCACGACATGCTGAATCAAACAAGCCCAAGTACAGCTTATGCCACCACTTGAAACTGACAGTTGTCTGCTCCACAGAGTAACAATTTGTGAGACACAACTTTTCAAATTGGTCGACGGCATCTTTGAGTGTGTTGTAGTGTGTGACTATTTCAAGGCAGGACGCACTCATTGAGCTACCATCTATCTGTCTTCTATCTACCTCAGTGAGGTCTAGACCCGCAGCAGTAGACAAGAAGTGCACCAGCTGCTTGTCTTGTCACACCATTGCAATCTGGCCCGGATAGTCACAGGCAAGAGCTACATGGTCTCCTTGAGTTGGCTCCCTTTAATCTCTAGGAACAGGTAAGACTAGTAAGCTAGCCTTCCCATCTGCAGTCTTAGGCATGTGCTTTGTGTTTGCTAAGACAGCTCCTGGTTGCTACATGACCCAATTCGGCAAGAGCTTTCAACAAAGAGGGTGAAGTGAAACCTCTATCTAAGACAAAAGAGTAAGCCTGATTTTGTGGCAAGCCTGAAATAAGCTCTAAGACCACATCAACCGTGTCCTACCTGGGACCTTATCACACACAGTAAAGTCAAAACAGTAGTAGTTGATGGTGTTAGACACCATAAACAACTCTATGCCAAATTTACGAGGCTTAGCAGGCATGTACACTCTGACAAGACAATTCCTTTTCCTAAGAGGAGTCAACCTCTCATCAATAGTAAGGTTGGGGCCTGGATTATATTGTTCTTTGAACTTGTGCCTAAGTCTGTCTATAAGAGATTGACACTGCCAGAGCTTGTAAGTACCAGAGTCTCTAGGAAATGCATCTCTACCTAGGTTTGAATGAAGGTGAAAGTATCTCTTGATGTGCTGCCATCTATTCCTGGACATGAAAGTGCCAAAAGAAGGAAACTTAATAGGCCGTGCTGTGTCATTTCTCCATTAGAAGGCTAGTCTAAGCAGTGGGTTCAAAGCCATGGCAATGTACAGGCCATGCCAAATGATCATCTCTATGACAGTCATAGGTTTCCAGTGCTTAGCTCTATTAAGACCAGCTTATGCATTTGTCTCATCCACCAAGAGCTCAAACCAATCCATGCCAATGAAGAGGCATAGCACAGCAAAGAAAGAGTACTTCATGAATACTTTGGAGCTTACTCCTTGCAGACTTGATTGTGTAGAACCACCAGGATGTTGCCTCCAATTCGTCTCCTGGAACTGGGGGCCTCCAGGAGAACTCCTCTTGGACATCTTCAGTGGTTGTGTGTTCCTCCTCCATGGGATTGCCTTCTCTCTCCAACTCTTTGTCAGAGGAAAACTCTTCCTCTTTATTACTAATACCTTCCTTGGTCTTATATCTATTGCTTGACCTCTTCCTGTGCACCAGTTAGCCTTAGTTCTTCTCAATCTTTTTTCTACCCTGTCCACTGAGCACTATCTCTTTGCCTCTTTTTTTGCAAGTCAGCCCTTCCTCCTATCTTCTTCCTGTTCATCCTCCTCCTCCTACTCCTCCTTCTCCTCCTCTTCCTCATCCACATATTCATCTTGTGGTTGAGAGTCACCAAGTGTCCCTTGTGAGGAAGAAACATGACCTTGACCATCAATTTCAGAAGCAGAAGCAACCAAAGAAGCACCTGCAGAAAGTGTTCCATAACGCATTACACACGGTTATGAAGAGAACCAAGACTCTTCCAAGACATTAGTAAGGTACTCCCGAACTTGCCAAGGCTCCCAATGATTTTTATCGTTTTCAAACAAGGCATCTATGATCCATGCACTATCTTTTTTGTGCCTAATAACCTCTTTTTTAACCACTCCGATTAGGAAGAACTCCACAAAATATTTGCCAAAGACTTGTTCTGCCCATTTCTTCCCCCAGAAGGTAGAGGGTATCAACAATTTACGCCCCACAACAATTTCAGGCTGCGAAGAGGACAAAGCCATGGCTATAAGGTTAATCTCCTAAGTAGACCTCTGCAGGTGAAAAATAGTGAATCTGAACGAAAAATTTAGTTATGTGCTTCACTGTTTCAGCCATAACTTTGTCGACATAAGTCGGAATGAGGATTTCTATTTTTTCACATTATGTTCATGACTGTCGGCATTGTCTGAGCTATAATTTGTACAATTTGGTCAACTCTGCCGCCTTGTAGGTTATAGCAAAAAAATAGGGTCAAACCGACCCATATATGATCGGTTGGTACACCTAGTGTTAAGTGTGAACATATATTTTAGTGACTTGATTCATGTTCCTTGAACCTTCTAGGGAATTTTTGAACTTAGAAGGATGGCCTAGAAAAACTCTATGTAGCAAATGTCCAATGTGCGATTTCTAGGTCAAAAGGACATGTGTACATTATTCTAAAAAGAGGTGGCAAGTTTTGTAATGTGTTGGGTGTCAACACATCAACGTGCACCTTCCTAGAACTTACTCTTGTAGCAAGTATACAAACAAGAGCTAAAACGTAGAAAGAACATTCAAGAATCACTCTCGTACTTGCTAAGTTCAAACATGCATTCTTACAAATACAAAAATAATATATTTTAGGTGATTAGAAATACGTTACAATACCGTATACGCCTAAAAAGCTTAGATCGTTACTACTAGATGAAGGAGATCGTCAGCAACATAGATCCCTAAAGAGTGCACACTCTGAGTGATCTTATTTGGAGATGCCTCAATTATCCCGGGAGGAGTTATAACGAAACCTATTGAGGTCCAGTCAAAATCTGGCATTGTAGTTCTAACCGAAACGCTTACATTTGAGGTACTAAACAATGGCTTTTATGATCTCGTGCTAGAAAGGTCATGGCTGAATAGTGTGTTAGAGTAGAGATACACTTAAAGGTGAGAGAAGCCAGTGATGGGTAGACTAACTTGGCACCCACCAGTGCTTCTCCGCGTGTCCTGTATGGATGGCAAATGAAAGAAAAAGGAAGAATCTCAGGAGGATGCAAATTGCTAAATGCAATGGAGTTTGTCGAAAGCTGGAACCAGAACGAAGACAGAATGTTATGTTTACTACTAAATGAGGTACCTTTCCAACCTTAGGAAGTGGTTGAGAAAAAGGTAAGCCCTCTGGAGCACCCCACTGCAGAAAAAATTGTTGTTCAGTATGTTGATGTTTTTAACATGCCTCCAAGCCTCCCACCTAAGAGGGAGGTAGATCACAAAATTGAGCTTGTGCCTAAGAGTCAGCCACCGTGGCAACGCACCTATGGATTGTCTCATCTGGAGAGTGACGAACTTAAAACACAGATTAAGGAACTTGAGAAGAATGGGTATATTTCTTGCTGATCACCTTATGGCGCAGCCATTCTATTTGTTAAGAAAGAGGATGGTGATATGCGGATGCGTGCGGAGGATTACAGAACACTTCACAAGATCATTGTTAAGAATAAGTATGCTTTATCCAAAATTGAGTACCTGCCTGATACCTGGTCTGGTGCTCAAGTGTTCAGTAAGATTGACTTGAAGGGTGGTTATCATCAAATCAGAATTGTTGAGGGAGATGAACACAAGATTGCTTTCCGCACACGTTATGGATACTGTGAGTGTGATGCCATTTGGTGTGACTCATGCTTCTGCTACTCTCATGGATGCTATGAATGACATTTTCGGACCTTATCTGGATAAGTTTGTGCAAGTCTTTTAGAATGATATCTTGATCATCTCATATAAAGAAGCTAAGCATGCTCAATTCTTGAAAATAGTCAAAGAAACTTTCAAAAAGAATCAACTGTATGCTAAAATGAGTGGGTGTGATTTCTTTAAGGAGAGTGCGGAATTCTTGGGTCATGTTGTTCGTAAGAAAGGCATCAGTGTTGACGCCAAGAAAGTCCAGACTATAAGGGACTGGCCAATACCTTCCTCGGGTTGGCTTATTATTACAGGAGACTTATTGAGAACTATTCTACAAAGGCCAATAAATTGATTGACCTTACTAAAAAGGACATAGGGTATGTACGGGAGGAAGAGCAGCAAGCTGCCTTCCACACCCCCTGTTCTAGCTGTGTATGACCCCAACAAACATGTGCAGCGTGCAAGTGATGCCTAACGATCTTGACTTGGCATGGGTGCTATTTTGTTGCAACCTGCTGATAAAACCACAAAGGATGGTAAGATCAAGCAGGAGTGGCATTCTATATTGTATGAGGGTAGCGATACAAATGAAAAGGTAACTTGAGGTACTTCGATCGCGCGCCAATTGTACTTACACAATTCAAACCGACTGTAAGGTCATAGGTTTATAAAGTGCCACTTTGAGTTCCTTGAAAGAATATTTTGATTGCATATTAGTGTTGAGTTTATTTGTGAGGTCATTTTGATATAGAGTTCATCGAATTTGGTTAAGTATTGAGAGAGTTACGGATATCTGAAGTTTAATTAGTTTTGAGGTCGGTTGACAACTGTCCTTAATTTGCGGTGAACGCGACCGTCGAATTGACCGACAGCGTCGAGTGATCTGGCCCGTTAGAGTGAACTCGAACCTTCACATAAGTTCGGCTGACGCAAAGTGCCGACTAGGTCGATTTACCTAGAAGTTTCGGTTTAGCCTAGCACGCCTAAGATAGAATATTCTAGTAATGTCGATGCATGTATACGGACGTCAATTCCACCCGACACGTCAGATGAGACTGATCAGGCCTACTCACGAATATTCTGGAAGGGACGATTTCACAAACACTTAGAAAATTCCGTAGCTTCCTCCTAGAGAGGAGCACTTAGGCAGAAAACTATAAATAGGCATAACTTCTTTATTTTTATCAGTTTTCACTTTTGTAAATTTCTACGGGTTTGTAATGACAAAGCCTTCCATCCTACATCATTTATGAGCAATTTCGTGCTACTCAAAATGTTGAGAAATTTTCCTAAGCTTTCTTAGTGATATGCCGCTGCACTCTTTAGTATGATTGCTACTTATTCTTTTCCTCGTGAGTCACTACGCTTCCACTAGGGCACTCTGCTCCTTTCATCTGGTATCAAAGCTGGGCTAGTTTGCATTTTATATTATGGAGTCGCAGTCGGCAGCTGGAGGAGGCGAACATGTCAAGCATGTAGAGCGCGCGAGGCAGCAGGCAGCACCAACGATGACGAGAGAGCAACAAGAGATGCAGGCAATGCTAAGGCAAATGGCAAATGCAATTGGAGGAGAAGTCTACACCCAGTTTCAACAAAATATGCGCGCGGAGGTGAAGAGAATGGTGCGAGTGGTTATGGGGAACGCCGCTTCGACAAGTTTGGCACCTACGCCTGTTGTGCCACCAATTCATGTTAACCCAGTGGTGCAACCAGTTATTCCACCCGCATCGGGAGTGCGTGCGCCTAAGCTTGAAGTGTACATTGGAGAGCGTGGATCGCCGCCTGCTCATCAATGGATTTTTGGGGTGAAGAAGTTTATGGAGTATTCTGCGCTCACGCCCGACAGGCAAGTCGCCTTTGTAATTACCTTGCTGAAGAAGAATGCTAGAGCTTGGTATGAGCAACAGGAGCAGCTGTCTGGAGTTCTTGATCAGCTATTTGTAGGCTTGAAGAGGCAATTTCAACCTATTGCACCCAAGGCTACTGCTTGAGATCTATTGGTGCGCCTTCGTCAACGAGCAAGCATTCAAGAGCATGTATCGCGCTTCAACGAGCTGGTGCTTCAATGTCCATCCATGCACGAGTCGGAGATGATGGACAAGTTCAAAAGGGGACTCAAACCAACTGTGGCCAATAAAGTGGCGCTCAAGGACCCTACCAATCTTGGAGAAATGATGGCATTAGCGACGAGAGTCGACGCTGTGGAGAATAGTCAGAGGCAGTGGGGCAACCACAACTTTGGAGGACATCGACACTTTGGATTTCAAGCGCCAAGCACAAGTGTTCAAGGTCCAGTATCTATGGAGCTGGGACTTGTTCAGAACCAGCGCAGGCAGCAGAGTTTCAAGCCGAGAGGACCCTGCTATAATTGTGGCAAACTTGGACATCTGGCTCGAGACTGTCATGCGAAGGCGAAGCAACCTCAACAGCAGGAAAAAGGAGGACGCCAGTAAGTCGTTCTGGGGTGTCTACTGGCGTGAAGATGGGAACTCACAAGAAGGTTATCCCCAGGAGCTTGCCAAGAAGCGAAAGACGAGATGTTGACAAGCCTATCATCGTGGAAGGAGTAGTCGACGGCAACAGGGCGAAGTGTATGGTCGACAGTGGCGCAAGTGCAAACTTTGTACACAAGAAGCTTGTGAAAGAGTGGCGAATCCCTGTGCAGAAGCATTATGAGCCTAAGCGGGCAATTTTGGCGAATGGGCAGAGACTCAAGTGTGGTGCACCTACGGAAGCTATTCACGTGGAAGTAGCGGGGCATCAGAGTAAGGAAGTTATGGAGCAGGCAGAGTTGGGTCACCATGAGGTGATATTGGGTCGACCATGGCTGAGAAAAGCCAACCCTCAAGTGCACTGGAGCACCGGACAAGTGAAGGTCCAAGGGCGTGATGGTCGAATGGAGACAGCGAAACAGGTGGAGGGAGATACGACCACAAGTAACTGTATTCTGTCGAGCCTGCAAGTTAAGAAGCTTGCAGGACGAATCAGGTGAAGGAGATGTACCTTGTTTCGGTGGCCCTGGCTAGGTCATCAGATAGAGCAAGCATGAATCCTAACAGCCTGGGAAAATGTACATCGCCAAAGGAGCAAGTAGTGGTGTCTGATCCCCTTGCTTAGAAGGAGCAGAGCCCAATTGCTGAAGAGAAGAAGCCTGCTGAGATGCCTGCCCAAATTAAGGCGCTGTTAGAGGAGTTCAAGTGCATTTTTCCTGAGGAGCTACCTGCAGGATTACCTCCACAGAGACCTATGGAGTACAACATTGAGTTGGAACCAGGGAGCAAGCCACCAGTGAGACCCGCCTATCGACAATCATTTGCAGAGTTGGATGAGTTGAAGAAGCAACTGACAGAGTTATTGGAGAAGGGATTCATCCAACCCAGCAAGTCTCATTTGCTGCGCCAGTCTTATTTATGAAGAAGAAGGATGGGACTATGAGGATGTGTGTCGACTACCGAGCACTCAACAAGATCACCATCAAGAACAGGTACCCACTTCCACGATTGGACGAGTTGATTGACAGGCTTGTCGAGGCGAAGTATTTCTCGAAGATCGGATTGAAGAGTGGCTACCATCAGGTACGGATTGCGGAAGGAGACGTTTAGAAGACTGCTTTCAGGACTCGTTATGGTTTATTTGAGTTTACAGTCATGCCTTTTGGATTGACTAATGCACCTGCTACATTCATGAGACTCATCAATAGTATCTTCAGACCTTATTTGGACCAGTTTGTGGTGGTATTTTTGGACGACATCCTGATCTATTCGAAGACCTTGGAAGAGCATGTGGAGCATCTGAGGAAGGTGTTGGAGGTCTTGAGAGACCAGAAGTTATATGGGAAGATGAGCAAGTGCGACTTCTGTCTTAAGGAGGTTGAGTTTCTTGGGCACATAGTGGGAGCTGAAGGAGTCAAGGTGGAGCAGAAGAAGGTGCAAGCAGTCAGAGATTGGCCGGTACCTACCGATATTCATCAATTCAGGAGCTTCTTTGGCATGGCAAATTATTATCGACGTTTCATTGAAGGATTTGCCAAGGTGTGTGCACCGCTCACGGACATGTTGAAGAAGCAGGAGAAGTGGCTATGGGGTGATAAGGAGCAGCAAGCTTTTGAGAAGATTAAGGAGCTGTTAACACAGGCACTTGTGTTGGCAATTGCAAGTCCAGAGCTTCCTATCACTATCATCACGGACGCATCAAACTTTGCAGTGGGAGCCATTCTTCTCCAGGACCAGGGTAAGGAATTACAACCTGTGGCATACGAGAGCAGGAAGTTGAGCCCTGCTGAGCAGAATTATGCAGCACACGAGCGAGAGATGTTAGCTATTATCCAAGCTTTGAGGATTTGGCGATGTTATGTGGACGGACGGAAGGTGTTCATCAAGATCGACCAAAAGAGCTTGGAGAAGTTTATAACGCAGCCAACGTTGACACCAAGACAGGCAAGGTGGATGGAATTTCTGCAACAGTTCGACCACAAGATCGAGTACTTACCTGGGAAGATCAACCCTGCAGATGCTTTATCCAGGGGGTGCGACCTTGCAGCTGTCTCAGTCATCAAGGACAATCTGGACTTCAAGGAGAAGCTTCAAAGAGGCTATGAGGAGGACCCAGAGTTTGCTGATGGTGGAGCAGCTGAGTCTGACTCAAGTATGCAGAAGGAGAACGGCACATGGTATTATGGTGATTCCAAGAGAGTGGTGGTACCTGACATCAAGGAGCTACGAGACTTACTACTTGCGGAGCATCATAATTGCTTATATGCTGGACACTTTGGAAGCGAGAAGACGGCAAGCGTGCTGAAGCGGGAGTACTATTGGAGAAATATGGACAAAGACATCGAGAAGTGGATCAGGAGTTGCGATGCGTGCCAGAGAAACAAGACACCAAATCAAAAGAAGGGAGGTATATTGCAGCCCCTGCCTATTCCAGAGTATCCTTGGGAGCAGATTGCTGTGGACTTCATCACATCTTTACCAATGAGTGGTCAAGGGCACAATGCAGTATGGGTTGTGTCTGATAGATTTAGCAAGATGGCACACTTCATTCCCATGAAGGAGACTTCTACGGCAGGGTTACGCCGTACGCTTGTACGCTTAGTTCGACTAATACGCTAGTTCGCTTAGATCGGTGTTCAAAAAAATGGACTAGTTCGCTTAGTACGCCAACGTCACAACGGCGTCGACGTGCAGTAGCGACGACGTTGACATTACATGTCGGTCGCACGTGTACAAAAAGCACGTCATGTCAGATTGTTTATTTCGTTCAAAATGACCGATAACTTTTTTCGGGCAATTTCGGATCTGCTCTCTGCCCGGATTGCGGCGACAATTTCGAAAACTACTTTGAACTCTTTCTATTTAGGGATGTAAGCAAGCGGATTTGAACACCCACCGCCGGGTGCAGGGATAAGACACTACCCAACCAACCATGCACGTTTCTTATTACTTCGTGATCGGTAATTACGTATTTATTAGGGCGAAAATGCTTGGCGAAAAGGATATTACGGATTTCCACAAAATGGATGGTCCCGGGCGCCAGCCGTCGGGCTCGAACCCCCGCCACCAGTTGCCGGAAGCGACGATTTACCAATTATTCACTATAAGTAGCTATGACAACGTGCATTCTTGTTCTTAAATAAAATGTTTTGTAACCGCTTTGTTTATGTACCATCTATACGACATTCAATCATGTCAAAGCTGGGAGGGCCGCTTAGCAAAGTTCTTTTTTGTACTTCCTAACTTATTTATTTGTTGAATTAGAACATTGAGTAATATCATTACTTCTTAGTCGAGTACAACAAGCTTCAATGAAGAGGTATAAATATAATTCAACATCTTAGCAAGCATGTCTAACAACTAAGAAGTTCATATAAATGCCACATTCAAGAGTGATTGAAGATAGATTAAGGATTATTTTCGTACTCTCTTTTTCTCACTAACACTGGGAGGGCCACTTAGCAGAGCATTCTTTTTGTACATTTTAACTAGCTAATTGATTCAATAAGAACACTTAGGAGTATCATTACTTCTTAAACGAGTAAAATGAGCTTTAATGTAGAAGTATAAACATGATTCATACTCTTTGCAAGCATGCATAAGAAGTTAATCCATACCATGTAAGAGGTAATCCATACCATGTAAGTCATTCACAAAGTACCACATTCCATGAAGACATAGGGCACAAAAAATTGATTTCAAATGTATTCATTTTCTCAACCTCCTTTTTTTTCTTTAATATGTACATGCTACCTTTCGTACATACAAGTTAACTGACTAACACATCTAGTAACCAATCGCTCTTGGCCTTCTTCTTAGTGGAGCGGAAACACTAGGTCGCTCCTCCACCTCCTCTTCCTCCACCTCCATCCCCTCACTCAACGAGGCATGCACGGCAAGATTGAGATCCTCCTCTTCAGATGTCTCCAAGAACTCCGCTTCTTCAACCCATGGAGTCGCGCCGACACTTGGTCCAAGGAAGTCCAAACTCTTCTCCTGAAGTCTCAACATAGAATGCACGTACACTAACTTCTTTGCTCTAGTAGGGAGCAGCCTATTGCGAAGTGGACTATGAACAAACCCGTACTCAGACCAATTTCTCTCACATGCAGCTGCTGAACCGGGTTGCGACAATATTCTCATAGCAAGAAGCTGAAGATTAGGACAATGACTTCCATATGTTTCCCACCACTTGTGAGCAGGCATCATGGTCTTATTAGCCTTGCAAACATCATCGCCAAAAATGTCACCGCTCTGCCGGTAGAGCGCCAACTCTCGATCCACCAATGCTCGGTCAAGCACACTTCCTCCAACAAGGGTATTCCGCACGTCGGACCAATCGGTTAGTAGACACTTCTCAATTGCCCAAGACTCATGGTCTTGGAACTCGGGGTCCAAATAGTAGCCTGTAGTCAAACAAAGTCAAGAAGTAAACTTAGTATATGACAACACAATGCACTTCACAAAAGAGAGAGCAATAACAATAGCAAGCACAAAAACAAAAACAATGACCAGCACACGATAACAAGCATGCAAGAGAACGCCAGCCGCCAAGCAAAAAAGTGAGCAACATCAAAATAGAGTTTTACCTGCAGAATGCAGGGGGCTGTGAAGCTGCTCCCAGCGAGCCTTCACGTCCTTCTTAACTTGGGTTATTTGTGCTGGTTTGAGTCCTACAATCTCATGCACATGCTCTTTAATGGCACTCATGCGAGCCCAAATCTTCCCAAGAGAAGGTTGTGGAGAGTCGACTAGTCGAAGGAGAACTACAATCGGCTCACACACGGCTACCCATACCTTCACTCGCTCCCAAAGTTCATCGTCGCGAACTAGGTCTCTAATCTCCGTAGCCTCACCTACACAACCGTTCTTTGCCGCCCACTCGAGCCATCTTCTGTCAGACACCATAGCTTGTAAGGTATCCCTCACAACAATGAGTCGTTGCAAGCAAAGGAAGTTACTAGCAAACCTCGTGGGTCCTGGCTTCAACAACTCTAGTTTATTCTCAAGCCTTGCCCCATGCTCACGGTAAAGAGCGTGAGGCATGTGGTGGTTTGCAACAAACTGGACCAAGTGCTTGAAGCTATCGATTATGCCCTCTAGCTCTTTTACTTTTCCTATGTCTTTCAACAGCAGGTCCAAAATGTGAGCAGCACAAGGCGTCCAATATATATGCGGGTGCTTCTCACGAACCACATTACAACCAGCTACAATGTTAGCTGCAGAGTCTGTGCAAAGTTGTACGACATGATCGGCCCCTATTTTCTCCACGGCCGCAAGCAGGTGGCTACCAATGTACTCACCCGTTTTCCTTTCACCCTCAGTGTTGATAGCATCCATGAACATTTCAGTGCCTCCCACAACCATAAGCACGTTAAGAAGAGGGTGCCCACATGGATCGGTCCACCCATCTGCTACAATGCTACAACCCATCTGTGGTAGTCCCTTTTTTTGTTTCTTCTCCCA
Organism: Mesotaenium endlicherianum; assembly: GCA_009602735.1. NCBI lineage: Eukaryota > Viridiplantae > Streptophyta > Zygnematophyceae > Zygnematales > Mesotaeniaceae > Mesotaenium > Mesotaenium endlicherianum. The sequence continues at coordinate 114,334 of WELA01004268.1, read as the reverse complement.
AGCCTCTATCTTCGACACCTCTTTATCTAGTAGGGTACTTCCGAGAGGCTTATCCTTCATCGGGACATACACTAGACCCGTTTCTAAGGTGTACTTACTGACAGCAACCAACATGTCCCTAAAGAAGTCACTGCGAGCAACATTGAATGAGCAACCAGTGCCATAGAAGAAACGGGCGACAGTCTCATGAACAGCATCAGCATTCATCTTCTGCAACATGTCACTTATAGAGGTTTGCCCTGACTCCCTGCCTAAGGAGGGGGACTCTCCAGCACTTGCACAACCCCATTCATGCACGCGCTTTCGTGCAGCTTGTATGACACTCTTCCTACGTCGCGTTCCTAATAAAGAATTAGCCATACCGTTGCTACGGCTAATCATGAGATCTAGAACTTCATCGGGAACATCCTCACACTGACTAACATCCTTACAGCCTCCTGTGAAATGGCCACGAATCCACGTGACTCCACCGGTAAACTCCCTGGGGCAGTAGTTGCACTTCACCTTCGGATATGAATTCTTGGACTTGGCTTCCACAACAATGGTCACATGGCCCCACTCTGGACCAGACCTTGCAGCAACTACCCTAGGGGGAAGACGAGCGGTTAAAGCTGCAGTGGACGCCCTCATTCCACCAAGCGTTGCTCCAGACGAAGTGCATGGTTGAGACATGATGCGCGTGAAACCTGCAATAATGAAGTACAGTAACAACT
>WELA01004268.1:95547-109178 GCA_009602735.1 Mesotaenium endlicherianum | reverse complement strand
GGCACAGCAGCCAGCCCCGACACAGGCAAGCAAGGGGCTAGCAGAGCTGCCAGCCCCAACACAAAAAAGCAAGGGGCTGGTTGCCAGCCCCCCAAAAAGCAAACAAGGGGCTGGCAGCCAGCCCCGACACAAGCAAGCAAGGGGCTGGTTGCCAGCCCCGACAAAAGCACGCAAGGGGCTGGCAGCCAGCCCCCCTAAGAGCAAGCAAGGGGCTGGCACAGCAGCCAGCCCCGACACAGGCAAGCAAGGGGCTAGCAGAGCTGCCAGCCCCAACACAAAAAAGCAAGGGGCTGGTTGCCAGCCCCCCAAAAAGCAAACAAGGGGCTGGCAGCCAGCCCCGACACAAGCAAGCAAGGGGCTGGTTGCCAGCCCCGACAAAAGCACGCAAGGGGCTGGCAGCCAGCCCCCCTAAGAGCAAGCAAGGGGCTGGCAGCCAGCCCCAACAATAGCAAGCAAGGGGCTGGTCGCAAAGAGGGCAAGAGGGGATGGACGCACCTGAGAGATGTTGGTGGTGAGGCGCGTGAGCGTGAAGACGGCGCCACCTTGTAGTACAGAACGGGCTTGAATCACGCCGTCCACTCCAGCTTCGGCCCGTCCGCTGCTGGCCTGGATGTGTTACAGCCTGAGGAATGCAAGGCAGCAAGGTCCTAAATGCGGAAGTAAGAAAACTTACGATGAATAGCAGGTGCGAAATGCAAAGAAAGGCGCTAGAAGTCTCTTAAGTAGGCTCCGCGAAATTGGCCAAAAGGATTGTAGCTTGTAAGATGGGCAGCAACTCAAGCAGATGCACGTTGGAGGCGAAAATTGAAATGGCTGGTGGCCAAAATATTGGTGAAAAGGCTAGTGACTTTTTTTTAGTTCCCGCCGTTGCTCCACAAACCTGTCAAGATGCACTTGGTAGTTTGATTCCCGTCGATCGACGATGTATGCAAAGTCACTAGTGAAACAGAGCGTGCGGTGGCGGACGTGAAGGTGTCAAAACGTTGCTGGGCGACGCGCACGAATAAAAAGTTAATCGTACGCTTAGTACGAGCGTACCGACGCAGTACGCTTATTTAAGCGTACGAAGGTTGGCCATTACGGCGTACGGCGTAACCCTGTTCTACGGCAGCAGATGTGGCACGGCTATTCTTTGATTATATTTTCAGGCTACATGGGTTGCCGAAGGTGATTGTTTTAGATTGGGATCCGAGGTTTACTAGCAATTTTTGGCGGTCATTGTTTACTTTGATGCGGACCAAGCTGAATATGAGCACTTCCTATCATCCTCAGACAGACGGGCAACGTGAGAGGCTCAACAGAACTCTGCAAGAGGTGCTCAGGAGTTTCACTGTGGAGGACCCTTCAGAGTGGGACAAGAAGCTGCCAGGATTGGAGTTTGCCTACAACAACAGCATGCAAGGATCCACCAAGAAGTCACCATTCGCTATGGTTTATGGAAGAGAAGTACTTTATCCAGGGAACATCTTGTTGGAGAAGGCCAAGGAGACTCAGGATCCTACTACACAAGCGTTTATGGAGCAGATGACCAAGACTTGGGACATGGCGAAGACTTGTATTTGGAAGGCACAAGCAGAGCAGGTCAAGCATGTTAATAAGCATCGGAGGGAAGTGACATTCCATGTGGACGACAAAGTACTCTTGTCAACAGAGAATCTACCTTTCACAGGCAAGAGGAAACTGCGGGCACGGTTTGCAAGTCCCTTTGTGGTGCTCAAGCAGGTGAATCCAGTGACCTACAAATTAGAACTTCCTTCAGGCTGGCATATCCATGATGTGTTCCATGTCAGTTGTTTGCGGCCATACGTTGACCCAAATGAACGACATCCAGGACGACTACCTACACCGCCACCACCGGTCGAGATCGATGATGTATTGGAGTTTGAAGTGGAGGCGATTGTCGGCGACCGACGAGTCAAGCGAGGTCAACGATTTGTCCAAGAGTATCTGGTCAAGTGGAAAGGCTATCATGCGGACGACAACACTTGGGAGCCGGAGGCCAACTCGACTCATTGTAAGAGTATGTTGAGGCGTTGTTTGCAGAATGCGTCGAGGACGTCGCATCTTGAGGAGGGGGATGATGTAAGGTCATAGGTTTATAAAGTGCATTTTTGAGTTCCTTGAAAGTATATCTTGATTACATATTAGTGTAAAGTTTATTTGTGTGGTCACTTTGATATAAAGTTCATCGAATTTGGTTAAGTATTGAGAGAGTTACGGACATCTGAAGTTTAATTAGTTTTGAGGTCGGTTGACGATTGTCCTTAATTCGCGGTGAGCGCGACCGTCGGATTGACCGACAGCGTCGAGCAATCTGGCCCGTTAGGATGAACTCGAACCTTCACGGAAGTTTGGCTGATGCGAAGTGCCGACTAGGTCGATTTACCTAGAAGTTTCGATTTAGCCTAGCGCGCCTAAGATAGAGTATTCTAGTAATGTCGATGCATGTATGTGGACGTCAATTCGGCCCGACACGTCAGATGAGACTGATCTGGCTTACTCACGAATATTCTGGAAGGGACGATTTGAAGAGCTCTTAGTAAGTTCCGTAGCTTCCTCCTAGAGAGGAGCACTTAGGCAGAAAATTATAAATAGGCATAATTTCTTCATTTCTTATCGGTTTTCACTTCTGTAAATTTTTACGGGTTTGTAATGACAAAGCCTTTCATCCTACATCATTTATGAGCAGTTTCTTGCTACTCAAAATGTTGAGTAATTTTCCTAAGCTTTCTTAGTGATAAGCCGCTGCACTCTTTAGTATGATTGCAACTAGTTGCTTTTCTCGTGAGTCACTTCGCTTCCACTAGGGCACTCTGCCCCTTTCACTGACACTTTCGGTCACATTCGGTCGCTCCACGCGACGTGTAGCACGCGCCGCAATCGGCCACGTGGCGGATCGTTACAATGAGTCTATGAAGTTTAATCCAGCTGGGATTAATTACAATGTGCATGATAAGGGATTATTAGCTACTATCCACGTCCTCAAATAGTGGAGGGTCTACTTACCATGGAAAAGCTTTCAAGTTGATTACATATCATCTAGCTCTGACAAATTTCCCTAAGTTGTCTAGGAGGGAGAACCGCTGGAGCCAGATGCTGGAGCAATTACAAGTCTAGATCGACTACAAACCAGGGAAGTTGAATCCTGCTCATGCTCTCTCTAGAAGACTTGACTTGCAAGAAAGGAACTTTGATCAGCATGTTGTAGGAAAAGTCCTGCGTGCACTCACCTCACTTAAAGTGAAAAAGTCCTTCCATGAACAACTTAGGAAAGCCTCCCTTTTTGACCCAACATTTGAGCCCAGCCAAACCAATAGAGTTTGTGTTGCTACTGCACTCAGGTATTGGCTCAAGGGAGGAGTTTGGTCAAACAAATCCATTTTAGGAAGGCTGAAGCTGGTTATTCCTAATCTCTTGGAATTAATGTCATTATTCTTAAGTCAAGCTCATGACAGTCTACTGGGTGGACACTTGGGGCATGCCAAATTGTTGGCAAAATGGCAAAACACTCCCACCGGGAAGGTGATCTTGAAATATATTAACACTAGATGGACCGGAGGGGCATATGTGGCCCATATGACATATTATGGCGCAACTACTTGCCGCCCTAGTGCATGCTCTAAATTACTCGATATTTCTCTGTTCTCTTTGAAAATTGTCTTAAAAGGTAGGCTATGCCACAAAGACATTGTGATTAAATAGCAAGGTCAATCCGACAAAACGCGTGCATGGGGGGTTCGTTTTTGTACATGCTTGTTTTCTATTTCATCGAACAAAAAGACCTTCTTTTAATTCACTTCAAAATAGCACCCTTCTTCCTTATCAGCTTTCTTGATTTTGCCATGGATGACGTTGGATCTTCTCGCGACGCTCTTGTAGGGTCTAGAATCCTTGTGCCAGCCATAACCTACGGTCGCCCATGGGCATTTGATCGATTTGGTGATGAATGTGAGGAGATGTACTTGATGGGAGATGTGAAGCAGCGGTGCGAGAGTTAGAGAGGTCAAGAGCTTTATTTTGTAGTAGTCTTTGCATTTGACAAGACCAAATCCAAGTATACTCAAGCTCTGGTAAAGGACACCCTTAGGTACCAGGCAAATAATTTTGAGATGGTCTCTGTAGGTGTCTACAAACGGAAAAGAGAAGTCTATGAGCCGGATTCTCAGCCTGACATTCGAACCTTGTTCAAGTCAACACAGAGTGCCATTTTAGAAACACCTATTGTGCAGGACCTTGAAAACAGTCAATCCAACACTATATCCGAGCTTGCCAGAAAGAGAGGAAGACCTCCTGGCACTAAGAAAATAACAGCACCTGCATTTAAAAGTAAGTTCATGACTCAACCAAGGCAGATGAGCAGGAAAGAGAAAAGTCCATGTGTGCAATTAGACACAGACTCTGATGCTTCTGACAGCCAGGAAGACAGCTCTGCATCCAAGGAGGAGGAGAAGGACGCCATCCTTATTTCTGTGAGCATGCAAGAAAGGACTCCAGAAGAGGAGGATGAAGAAGAGGAAGATGTGTGGGATTGGCAACCAGCAGCTCCAAGATAAAGTTATGATGAAGATCTCCTGCAGCCTAGTAAGCCTAGTACCACCATGGACTACAAGGACTTTCTGACAGGAGATTTTGTGCTTTGTCTCCCTTTGGAGTGTTTTGTCTCTTGATGCCTATATGGTTTTTGAACAGCTTGCTGTAGAAAACAATAGATGCCTCTCAGAGTGGTGCCAAGAACTGGTTGCCTGTTACATGGACGGAGATAGTAATCTTTCATGGTCTGTGCATGGCCATGGGCTTGCATGCTCTCCCAAGGCTGGGTGAATACTGGCAGAAAACAATTCAGGGTCCTATCACTCTTCCTAGTTTTGGTAAGTTCATGAGTCGGAATAGGTTTAAAGATATAAGGAGATATTTTCATGTAAAAAATAATAAGAATAGAGCCTGTTTTCCTTCAGATTTCAGAGAGTATAAGTTGTGGCAATTACAATCTTTTATAGACTTGAGTCATAAGACTTTTTCAGAGTACTACAGCCCTGGAAAGAAAATGACAATAGATGAGAAAACTATTCCTATTAGAAATAAACAATTTCCAATTAGCAAGCCATACAAGTATGACATGGAAGTTTTTACACTCTGTGATGTTATCAGTTATTTCTGTTATGCATTTATTATCTAAGACAGAGGGAAGGTGGTCGGTCAAAAGACCCAAGTGGTCTTAGACCTGGTCAGTATGCTGCGTGTAGGTAGGTTATTCAATTTAGTAGTTGATAGAGGTTTCTCTTCCTCTGCCTTTTTCTCAAGTTTAGCTATGATGGGGCATTCTGCAACTGGCACCATTGTCACCAGTAGAAAGCATTACCCTTTTAAGATGTTGTAGATGCAGCCTAAAACGCACCAACCAGGCTACTGTATAGCTGCATATATGGAGCATCCACCCATGGTTGCATGCACATCGAATGATAAGATGCCTTGTGTCTTTTTGTTCACAGCCAAAGAGCTGGCTCCTGAGACTCAACTTAGGCGTGTCGACAAATAAAAATTTAAAAGAGTCCCTGCCAGCTCCTGAAATAGTAGAGCACTATAACTTATACAAAGATGCAGTAGATCAGTTTGATGCCCTGTGTCTAGCTAGGAACTACAACACAGAGAGGGTGCTCATCAATAGAAAATGGTGGCATAGGGCCTATTGGGGAATATTTGATGGGTTGCTCGCTAACGTGTTCATCTTATACAAGATGGCACATCCAGAGAAAGAGAGGTTTGACATGTACATGGAGGTTATGGATGAGATGTGCACATTTAGCCATCCTCATGATGAGGGCCCAAGCAAGGCAGTGACCCAAACTACCCCTGCCCCAACAGCTGCAGGTGCAAGATGGACTCACAGGCACTTCCCTACAAATGTGAAGGAGAGGAAGCGCTGCGTAGTGTGCACAGCTGACACCTTCGGGAAACGTGCATCTGGTGTGAGAGCTCCTAAAATTTACATGATGTATGAGCCTTATAATGTGTACTTGTGCCCTGCTCAATGCTTTTAGAGGTATCTCGCAGAGAGGCAAATTGATCATTTTGATGTAGGAGCAAGAAGGGAGGTCAAAGGTGAGGGGCAGATTTAGGCATGACGCGCGCACTTTCTGCCAATGTTAGCAAATTTCTATGCTATAACAATTATATTTCCTGTATTAAATATTTATTAAGTCATAATATGACTTTGGAGGGCCTACCTGATTCAATTGTATTTTTTGTTTTACTGGAAATTAAATTATTGCAGCTGTTTGCCCCTGAAAATTACATTTATGATTTAATATTCATGTTTGCATTAATTTAATTAAATAAGAATGTAGTCAGCAAAATGATTATGTTAGACATCACATCCTTTAATTTCGGATTTCAATATCTTGCATAGGGCTCTGTAGAGTGTCTTGAGTATAAGTTATGTAGTGAAACAGATAGATAAAGTACTTAGTGAAATATAATACTTTATCTATTCAAGACAAGGATCTTTGAACACAAGTGGTAGCTTCTTGAAAGAGAGATTGCTTCTTGATATTTCTGGATTTTGGCAAGTACAAGAGTGATTCTCGAATGTCTTTCTATGTTCTGGCTCTTGTTTATGTACTTGCTACGTAAGTAATTTCTACGAAGGTGCATGTTGATGTGTTGGCACCCAACACATCCCAAAACTTGCCACCTCTTTCTAGAATAATGTACACATGTCCTTTTGACCTAAAAATGGCACATTTGACTTTTGCCACGTGGAGTTCTTCTAGGTCTTTCCTCTAACTTTGAAAATGCCTTAGAAGGTTCAAAGGACATGTACCAAGTCACTAGAGTACCTATTCACACTTGAATCCACACAATACTACTCCAAATATATTTGAAAACATTAAAATATATGCAAACATATATATAATAACTCAAATCACTACAAGTTATGATGAAACTCTTATTTGGGCCATGCCAAAAAAGCAGGGGCATATAAGCCCTCCAATTGGCAAATGCTGTAACTCCTAGAGTAACAAAGCTATCAATCTAAGATTTCATACAGTCATTCTTTACATGTATATACACCTCTGGCAAAAATCACAATATGCGCAAACAAGTGTGGACTCGAGGGAAGTCTCTTAAAGTTAGCAAATTTATCAATTTTTTTTTTTGAAAAATGTTTTCACACGTTTCGGGCAGGCAAAAAAATCAAAAACAAAGTAAGAGCATAGTAACCTACAATGTGGCATAACCTTCCATAATATATAAGATACATAAGGTATGAGTAATGCACACTCCAAAAATGTTTTAGTCGAGGTAGTTGTTGAGCTAAGAACCATACATTCCGCTGGACTATCTAGTGTTAATAAACACACCTGGTTGCCAAGTGCAGCTGTTGCAGCTTCCTGCACCCCGCACCAACATTCAATTAAGTATGAATACAAAAATCAAGAAACGCTTTCCAATTGTAAACTAATTGAGTAAAGACAATACAAAACTCAATAGAACATTGCCCACTTGAAATCTGGTTGAATTAAGGCAATACAAGTAACAGCACAAATAAATAAATGGTGAAGTAATATTGGGGTGCTATGGAACTAGGAAGCATAGCCAAAACAATCATATAATTGCACACATGTTCCACTAGAGTTGTATTGCCTTCTGTTTTTGTCGTCTGGAGCCTAAATGTGACCTCATTAATCATCATAGCATAAAATATATTGTTAGTATGTAAAACAGGTGGTTGCATGTTGACAAAGATTTTTATTCTTCATGGGAGGCTGCAGAATAACAAATCAAAAAGACCAAATTACTAATAACATACCTCCAGTTCCTCAATTGAAGCCGTTGAGCCACAAAACTGGACACGCCTATTATTCGAGAGGTACGTTTGCCTTGGCTCACGTTCAAGCTTGAATGGATGGACCATCTTATCCCCGTTGCCGATTGTGAAAGCAAATTCCGTAATTTTATCCAGCCCATCGTAACGGTATAGAGTCTTACTTGGGCTGCATTTATCGTCAAAAGCTCTTATCACTTGAATTGGAACCTTGTTCTTCTCGCTGTAGAAGAGAGCCCTGTTGGCTACGCGAGCAAGCCACTTTTGATGCTCAATTTGCAACTTTGTTTCGCCATCATTTCCCCCTTGCCCCGTGTAACATATGGTGTCCCCTATATTCATGTCATTCTTATAGGTTCCTTGGAGCACTATAGATGTGCATATTGGTACCTGACCAGGAATGTGGTCAATTTGAACTTGACATTTCCCGTGCAAACCTATCGCAACCATTTCTTGGCGCCAGTGAAATTCGTCTTCAACTCTAAAACCTGCAAAAAGTTTAAATTCAAGAGTAAGTGAGTGACTAACATGCACTGTGCTTTAACAAGATATCCTGTGATTAGTGTCTTGCACAATCTAAAACTTTACCTCCACTAAGAAGACAAATGCCCCCCCGTCTTTAGTACGCCTATTGATTCTTTCTGTCATGATATTGGCTTCTCAAGATATTGAACCAGCCAAAAACTGCAGCTGGAAGTTCAGGTGTATCACATACTGCTACTTTCTGGCCCAAATCATACAATCATCATTTTTTGTTGGGCATACAACATGGACAGAAAGAGAAAATGCCAAGGAGGTTATTTTTGTCAGGCACTAATGTTGTCAGGCACTAATGTTGTAAGGTTATGAGGCAGTAGAATGATCATCCAGCTGGCTCCGAAAGGAGGTGCTCTATAGTTCTTGCTTGCAGCTTTTTTATCTCATATAGTACATTACCCTAGAAGCCATATAGCACGCAATCTATTTAGCCCTTGTATGAAAGCAATTTCTCATGACACAAGGTCATGCAACACTTGCATGACCCTTCACGGCATTGCATGAGAAGGAAGTCAAGTTATGAAGAATGGACTAGCTTGACACACAGTTTCAGCTGACATTGTTTGAATGCACATTCAAACATATAGACAAGTTGCAGTGTTAGCCAAAACACACTGTAACTACCTCTTACTTGGCCAATTTGTTGACCTTCAGGAGATCCACGTTGATTCACAAGAGAATTTCTCTCCTTCAAATTTTGGTTGCTTGAAGATCTGGACAACTGTATCCTCCGTTCCGCCTCAAGGTCTCCAGTTCAGTTCTGTACTTCTCGATCGTCTCCAACACTCTCCATGCAGAAGCCATGTATGAGTAACTGAACTAACACAAAATGTTATTTTCGCTTACCTCAACCGCTCTCAATTGTGTATGCATTCGTGAAGGGCTGCATATTCCTCCTCGTTAAGTCAATGTTGTCTGCCAAAACATGCAATTACATGCAATCATAGACGAGGTAGTGCAGACCGGTCCAAGAAGCTGCGTGCGTGCCATGTGGCAACAGCCCTCAAAATTGTGCAAGACCAAAGGGTATACGGTATAGACGCTTGCTTGTCTTTGAATTGAAACCTGCCGACGTTGGCGCCAAGCGTATGTGGTCCCGTTCCCACTGTCCTTTTGCAGTAGCTTCATCACCTGCCGCCTGCACACGCGCCAGCAGCAGCAAAGGTAGCTCCAGCCGCAGCAGCAACCACATAAACAGTCAAGTGTTGTTGACACAGGCACGCATATTTTATCCGTGATCTCATTTTCTCCTCTCTTCTTTACAACCACCCCTTTACCACTCCCTTCCCCCCCCCTTTCCCCCCCCGGCCTTTTTCCTTTCTGATTGTAATTCATTTCAGAAGACATACAAATTCATGAAAGAGTTGTCACTTCCAACAACATGGAAATGGATGGACAAGCTCTAGCTGTTGCGTCACATGGATGATGCCTGCCTTTGGATTCAATATTTCTTACATATATCACTTAAATTTTGAACATCTACAATCTGTCAGCTGGTGACTTTACGAGTCAATGCCAACCATCTTAAGACCCCGTTCTTGATCAATTTTTGTGGACTCGCATGATTAGCTTGCCCAGCAGCATACCCTGGGCTGCTCGCAACATGAGGTCAAAAAGTCAGTTGTCATCACCTCCAGAGAGCTGGTCAAAAACAAACCTGGCAGTCATGCTCCTTGCCATCGGATAAACGCATTATAACAACCATACAAAACAAATAAACGACCGACAAACAAAAACACACACATGGGGGGCACTTCCACGTGGGAGATGATGTACGCTAAAAGTCAAAGATGACCCCACGAGCCTTTATTCTTGAGTGTGTTGAAGAGGTTCCTCACAAGGGACCAATCAGACTCCCAAACGTGATGACATACAGGCGTGGGTGCAGAAGGTGGCCGTACTTGTCCTTCTTCAATCAGCCATCTCCAGTGTCTGCATGTGTGAGGGTGTGCATGTGAACGCGTGATGTAAGTGCATGTGTGCGTGCCCATGTGCGCGCGCATGTGCGTGTGTGTGTGTGTGTGTGTGTGTGAGTGCGTGTGATGCACACGGGCGTGCTTGTACATACGATCCCTACATCTAAACATATATGAATGTATGTATCCATATGTATGTGTGTGTGTGCAAGTGTATACCTCTGACATGTATATGTGTACAGAAATATTCAATGCACCAAAATGCCCGCACCCCTCAAGAGACCACCAGAGCTCACAACACATCCCCTTCCCACCTGCGCTGCTTGTTTGCGCCTCTTTATGTGTGGTGCAACTGGCATGTGCGCACGCGCGCTCGCGGAGGGAGAGCAAGGGCAGCTTGAGCAGCAGTGGCTTCATAGTGGCGGGGCGGCGCGTGCTGGCGAGCGCAGGTGAAGGTGAACCGGCGCGGCTGCGACACCAAGCACCTGGCCACGGTGCTGGCGCTGGGAGCCGAGTACAACATAGGTGCGGGCGGGGGCCAGTAGGCTTTACTCTCTCTCTCTCTCTCTCTCTCACTCTTTCTCTCTTCACATGTAAATGTGTACATATATTTGCACGTATTTGTGTCACTATGTATGCGTACATGTATGTGTGTCTTTGTAGTGATGTGTGTCTCTACTTCTGTAAATTGATTTCCATGCTGTTGTATTTTAATCACTATCTAACTTTCTACTGCAAACTCAAGTGCAATTGGTCCATATGTCTGTATGAATGTGGATGTACACCAAGTATATCACATGCAGTAACGTAGGATCGGCTCTTTCATATCAAAGCTCCATGGTGGCTGATCCTGATTCTCCTAAGACAAGGCTGATGTCATCAATCAAGCCTGGTGCCGCCATGTGGCAGCCGCAGTTAGCCCTCCCAACAACTTGTGTTCATGGAACCACACGTGTGTTGCAACCTTCTGAGAGGGCACACCCTCAGGCACTTTGTTTGAGTGACGTGCTTGATACCATGACACTCAACATTGCCGCCAGGGAAGTTGCGCACGCACTTTCCCGTCGAAACCCCTGTCAGCAAACTCCCCATGCAACATCACACGCTGCTGTACATAGCTGCTCACATACGTGTGTGCTTTTATATGTCTGCGCGCTCGCGCGTGTGCGCATGTGTTTGTGTGAATATGTTCGTGTATATGCACGTTTGTGCTCTTGCGCACGTGTGTGCTTGTGCTGCCTGTGCATGCATGCCGGGAGTGTGTGTGTGCATGTCTACTCTATTTTTATGCTCCACTCACAGCAAAACCGACGGCTTTGCTGTGTACCGTACCCGGACATACACATAGCTGGACTGAGAAATATTACCTTCATGAAATTAATACATGAAATAAGGGGGTATGTGCACGCTTGAGACTGCATATCAGCTGTGCCAGGTCAGCATAGCATGCAGTGATGACAGGTGCCCCAGAAAGGCTCCTCTGCTCCAGCATAACGTACAAAACAAGACAATGCTCGCCTAACCAATCCCTTGCTTGCCTTCTAAACATATTCAGACCCGTAAATGTTTCGCTAGCTTCATACCATCTAGCTGCATGTGTGTGAGTTGTGTCAAAGCCCGAGAGGGTTGCATGTAATTAGGTAAAGCTTGTCATGACTAAATATAATATTCTTTTTCCAGTGATTGATCCTCATGGTCCTTATGGGTTTTCCAACGACGTGGCAAAACCAAGACGAGCCCCTCTAGCATTACAGTGTTACGATTGAAGACTTTGAAGCGTATCAATATACTTGTTGCAAATATGAAAGGTGCAAGCTTTGGCAACGTATGGAACAAAGCGCTTGTGGGCCGTTGCATACTCTCATAGGTTTGATGTCATGATTGAGATCTTGAATATAGAGATGTAGGTTTTTTTCCTTTTTTGCATGCATTGAATAGTAGAAGTAAGAGGCTCATAAAAGTACAGGCAATATTAAAATCAAAAACTCAAAGCTTGTCACACTATTTCCACTCTCAATATTGTCGAGACATTTTTGTGGATGTTGGGAGTAACCAACCCAAGCAAGTCACTTTCAATGCATTCAAAAGAATAGCCTACCATACCGACTGACATGACAAACATATTATAGAACCAATTTTTGGAAGCAAGACCTAGTTTTATTCAGGAAGTCTAAATTCAAATGCATTCTTGATCTATTAGAGTCCTTTCCGAGAGACTTGTAATCAAAGTGAGGTGATTATAAGGCGTAAAAATTCTCCTACTCGGGATAGTCCTAGCAGCACCTTGAACAGCTAGATGTCACAACTTCGAACCTGAACAGAGTACCAACTCTAACGCTCTATGCATGTACCTTCTGCAATAGTCTTCTAATAAAACTTTAAAAAGCTCTTGCTACTGCCGATGTTGCACGTTGTGGCTGCATTCCTGGCTGCGACTGTACCCCCCACTGGAGCGCTGCTGACGGCGGGGAGAGGTGGAAGGAAACAGTCCAGACCCACAGTGATCCTCAACCTCAGCAGGCGGCTGAGCAGCGCAATGTCCGTCTGACAGCTCTGATTGAACGGGGGGCGGGGGAGGAGGGGGGGGGGGACTGCTGCTGGGACGTCACTCCCAGCCAAAACACTCCAGCAAAACCCCTTGGCGATTTTCCCAAAGAGCCCCCCAATCCCTTTGCGCGCTTGCGCCACGTGCGACTCTGCTAAGCACCCCCCCACCCGGCTCCTCCGCTTGTCCACCTGCCACTCATGGCATCGGTTGGGGGCCAACTCAAACACCGCTCGCAAGTCCCATCATCTTGCTGCCACCGTTGCCGCTGTTCTTGTCCCGGCAGCTGCTGCCGCTGCGAACTGCCCCGGCTCCTCCACCCTAACAGAGAGCTACCAGGAGGACAGACGACGCCTTGTCCGCCCCCGTCATCATTGGCCCTGCCGGCTCTCGCCCACTCCTCCGCTAGAGCCCACCCCGTCCCTTCTGGCGCCCTTGCAGGCCCCTTCTCCCAGGCCAGGCCCACAAGGCCCCCCCCCGGCCCCCCTGCCAGGCCAACCTTGCCGCAGCGGGAGCTCCACAGAGGCGATGATGGGCACACCATTGCTCGTGTAGGTGAGCCTGAGGGTGAAGGCCCTCGCCCCTGGGCCAACTTTCCCCCCTCTTCCCACAACAGGCGCAGCCACCCCCTCGCTCCAACTGGCATCAGTGGCCAGCCACTGGCTGGGGACGTGGCCTCTCCCGAGCATAGCAGTAGCAGCAAGCAGGAGCTGGAGGAGCAGCAGCCGTTGCGACGCCGGACGCAACAGTTGGCGGGCCAGGCAGGCACCGCTGCTGGGATGAACCCCCTCCCCCCCCTCCCCCCCCC
>WELA01004268.1:59910-73402 GCA_009602735.1 Mesotaenium endlicherianum | reverse complement strand
TCCCCCCCCCCGGGCCTCGCTTGCGTGCCTGGGGGCCCGCATGCGCGGAGCAACAGCAGCAGAATCGGCTGTCTGCCCCAGCTTGGTGTGTGCGATGGTGGAAAACGGCAGTAGCTGCATGCAAAGGCTCTTTGGTGGGCTTTAGCAGGGGCCCCACAGCAGTGGCTCACCCCTCTATCGTCGTGTGGGGGAGGGGGGTTGTGTGCAGGGAGCTGTGTGTGCAGGGCAATGGGAGCGGTGGCCCACTACGTGGTCTAGCGTGTGTGAAGGGGGGCTGTTTAGGGCATGGGTTGCTCACAGTCAATGTGCGGGACTGCGGCTGCCTGCATTCAAGTTTTCTGCGGGTTGGGGGACGGTTCAAGGGCTCTCTTGGGGGTGTGGCGACAGCAAATGCTCCCCTCTGGTCTTATCTTTGCGTGGCTTTGGCGCAAGTGACATGTAGGGCTGGTTTCCTGCTTGCAAATGCTTGCGTGGGGCAACGCCTATGGCTGCCCTACTCTGGTCTAGCTTCTTGGGGGGGGGTGGACGGAAGCGGCCACGAGTGTTGGTGAGTGCATGCCTAATTGTGTACNGGGGGGGGGGGGTCGACGGAAGCGGCCACGAGTGTTGGTGAGTGCATGCCTAATTGTGTACGTGTCACGTGCGTGCGTGGGCACTTGGGAGGGAGTGCTAGCCTCTCTCCCTCTTTCAATGTGTGCATGTGTCTGTGCGTGTGTGCGTGTGTGCGTGTGTGTTTGTGCAGGCAAGATGTTGCGGGGGCGAGAGCGCGCGGCAGGCATGTGTGTCTCTGTGTATGTGTGTCTCTGCATGTTCGCCTGTGCGCATGCGCGCTTGCGTGTGCGTGTGCGTGTGCGTGTGTGTGTGTCAATGTGTGCGTGCGCGGGTGCAGGTATGTACGCATGCGCACGTGCGGGGGTGTGTGCATGCCTGTGTGTGAGGGTCATGTGCATGTTTGTATGTTTGTATGTGTCAATAGAGGAAGAGGAGGTGGAGGAGCTTCCTAGTGTTGCAGCCGCAAGAAGAAGAAGAGCAAGATCTAAATGTCGCTAGCTAGCTAGTAGCATGTACATAATGTAATGTTTAAGAAGTCTGCCTCTTTTGAAATTTGAATCTATTTGGTACACTAAATCTTGATGCAATGTTGCATATTTTGTGAATGATGTACATTGCATTAAGTGCTCATTAGAAGAGGAAAATGTGGTGCACTAGGGAGTGTGCTTGACATATTCATATAAATATTGAGCCAATAAATTCAAATTAGAGTGTCCATTCCATGTATACATAATTTGGAGTCATGACGCACACATAGATAAGAAGCTGTCGTGAACTCATCCGTTGCGGCATATGATTCCCCATTAAGTAAGTTGGTACATATGATTTGTCATTAAGTTAGAGATAATCTTCGAGTTTATTTATAAAAAGGATGTGTCATGACAAGTTAAAGATGTGTCATCATAATAATTAAAGCAAGACATTGGTGTGAAAGTTAGAGGAGAACCGAACAAACATTTTTGGTGTGTGGAAATTTGAGAGGGAGGTTGCGTTCAACATTGTGAATGGTAATGCTCATCTTGTACTTGCGTGAGTAGTTTTAGTGAAGGTAAATGAAAAGTGACGGGTTATCATTTACCTGAGTATACAAGCCCACCTTACAACCTAAAATTGTTTCTTTGGCAATCTGGTTAGGCTCCGCTCCTTACATGAGGTGACGGGGTTTCACATCCGCCTGCAAGCAACCGTGTAAAGGTGAAACATATAAAACATTTCCGGACGGCAGTGAACGCATGCGGTTAACCAAAAAAAGTAGTCAGTCTTGATCAAAAAGTTGACTGCCATGACATTGTACTTTTGCACGCGTGACCGACAATGACCATCGACGTTAGCGCTACATAACGTCGACGACGTCGTGACTTGGCGTACTAAGCAAACTAGCCATAATTTTTATGCGGCGAATTAAGCGAACTAGCGTATTAGTCGAACTAAGCGCACAAGCGTACGGCGTAACCCTGGTTCTTTTTCAACATATTGGTTCAAATAGCCAAGACTATATCGGATTAGCAGACTCTCATGTTAATGGTAAACTTGCATATTGAAGCATGAGAGGTAGTTTTGGGTGCTTTGGAAGCTTATAAGCAAGAATCTGAAGCTGCTAAGACTCCTGATATTGGAAAACCTCACCAAGTGACTACCCAGATGGTGAAGGCCCGTATTCTTACCATAAATCAAATCGAGCGTGGTGGTCAAAAAATTGGGCGCTTATTGCACATATGTGCAGGCTACACGATACAAGGCTTCATCAATTTCCGTTGTTTAGAAAGATGTTAATATGTGACTTCAATTATTTGATCTACAATGTAGTCAACACGTCTAAATTTTTTGGTCATGTGTAGATGGTCTGTGCTGAAAGGGGAGAGGGGTGCGGGGAGTGCGCCCATACACACACGCACCCTCACCCGCGAGTGGAAGCATGCACAAGGACCTTCCCTAGTTGCATACACAAGGTGGAGTGGCCTGGTGGTGTGCCACCCTTGCAAGAGAGAGAGAGAGCTACATGAGAGAGGAGTGGAAAAGAACTCACTTTATTAAGAAAAGTCGTTACAAGATAAGAAAGTTAGACTAGACTAGACAAGACTAGACTCCCTCTTTTATGCTTCAACTCTGAGTGTCCTCTCTAGCAAAGTACCTCCAGAACCTTCTACTATGGCTCCTTCCATGTTGGTGACCTTGCCTAGTTGGACAAGCTAGCACACTCCCACGCACACAACCACACTCTAGAATATTCTACTACACAATCCACCAACTCCTCACGGAGTTTCTAGAAATTCCACGTTCACTTTCGCACTCTACGTAATTGTACGTAGTTTCTGGAACCCTCATGTTTCAATGTCCTACTTTCTGGACTCCAACCGAAATTTTCGTCACTGGACCTGTCCTTGTCACAAAATAGAATCTGTGACATTAAAAACTCACTAAAAACTTCCAAAATTCATAACTTTCTCAATACTTGTCCAAACGACTTGAAATAAAGGCCAAAGTTCTTCTAAAATCACACTCTATGCATATAAAATACTAGAAAGATACAAACTACACATTCATAACCTTACATCATCCCCTCCTCAAGATGCGACGTCCTCGGCGCATACTAAGCATAAGTGACATCGTATGAGGAATCGAGCTCACATATACGCTAGACAAACACATATACACAGATATTATACAAGTTGCAGGTCTTGAACAGGCTCCAAGATGATGCTCAATACTCCAAATTACTTCACGTAGTAAAAGTTCCATCGCATACGTTGGCTCCACACATGGCGTGTCCTAACACAAGTGCATCTTCTCTTCAACTCCTTCGTCTCGGAATAGACCAATATCTTCATAAATGCTGTAACATACTCCCTCCATCATCTCCACATACTCCAAAGCTGGATCCAATGCATAATAGTCCGCCAAATCACCAAAATGCTCATTCTTCGCCCTAGTTATGGGATACGTATTTGGAGAATACGTAAAATGTATACGTCTTGCGAAAATACGTGTAGAAAATGGAAATACGTGAGTATTACGTTTTTCCAAGATTCTCGGAAAAATTGGCAGGGCTTATAATTTTCAAATTGCTTTGAAACCTCGAGCGCGATCAATCGCAAATGGTAGAGGACTCAATTTGCTTTGATATGAAGGTGGTGAAAGTAGAAAATTCATCGTCACATTGTCAAACCGCCAAAATCATGTTTACCTCGTCGGGACGCGTATTTTGAGTATTTTGAAAATACGTCAAAATACGTGGCGTTATACGTCGCTCACGGACCAATACGCGAGTATCCCATAACTAGGTTCTTCGCCCTCTTGGACAAGTGGCAGCTCCTCGTCGCGCCATGTGGCTTACTCGTGGTGCTCTTATAATTTTGATCAGATTACATCATGAACCTGACTCCACTATGTTCCTGAACCTTCTGGTACCCTTGGCTACCTTTATTTCCAAGCCAAACTCTTGCTAGAGGTAATGCACTCTCTCACTCGTATGCGTGACTCGTGGAGACCTCTCAAGACGCCAAGTGGCACCCCCCTGACTTTTTCTGACATTTTTAGCCTGAAAGTTGTGCAATCTACATAATATCACCCCTCTAAACTCACTGGTATGCTTTGTTTCCCCTAATTTCAAGCCTAAGACCATGAAAGCAGATTGCACCTTGCCTCACACATGTGGCTCCCACAGCAGTCCAGCAGACCGCCATGTGGCACTGTCAGAACTTAAATTAATATTTTTATTAAAAGCATACTTTTTCCGAATCTGAACCCATAGGACTACCTCTCCACAAAATTTCAGAATCCGAATCAAAGTCTAATACTTGAACGAGATCGTCACTTTGTGCCTCACGCTCGTAGGACGCACACGCGCGCAACACGTATCAAGCTCCCGCGCCTACAAATGGCACATGCTTAAACCCCTGATTCTGAAACTTGGCTATGACTGAGGGCAGGCCTCATACTAGGCCTCTCACATCATGTAGGACTTCAAGTGAAAATATTACCCACTCTCTCCTTAGTAGGCAAAAAGTAGCCAAAATCTGCCAACTTTTACCCTCGCGCTCGCCTACCCGTAAAACCCTCAAACATGGACAGATTTGAGTATCTTCCAAGCACTTGCTCTCAAGCTTCTTTCCACTTCACATCTCTTTGTTACATATGAACTCATAGGACTGGCTTGACCTTACTTACAAGCACTATAAACAACTATAACACTCCCCCCCCTCATCATGAAGGTAAGGCGCTTACCACTCAAGTGTCCAAGTCCAGATTTTACGCCTCTCTTGTGCTTGCTTGTATACGCGCTGATTCTCCTAGCTTCATGTCCAGGTATTTGTCATGTATCTCCATCTTAGACAGAGCATATCAGCCCCATTACACTTGGTTTCCTCCTCATAGGTCCATATCCATTAAGTCGTAGTCTCCATCAAGCGACGATAATATNTAGTAATCTTCACAAGGCATGAGCGCGTAGTCTCGCTCGTGGTGCACCAAACTCCATCATAGTCTTCTTCTTGGCTAGATGCTCACTCCCACATACTCCAAGCTCTTCTTGAAAGTAAGCCTTCACACAAGGCTCCAAGAAACACATCTGGAACGCCTCCATGAGCTCCATAACTTGGGCAAACGCACATAGTCTTAGTGCTTGCACCTCATCTTGTGCTCGCACACACTTTGTCTTGCAAGCGGGCTTCTCTTGAGCTCACTTTCTAGGAGCTCCTCCACTTGAACAGTTGGGGTCTGCTCTATATATGAGCTAGGGGATCATACACCTCTACTTGCTCCACCGGCGATGCGCGCTCGCCAAGGTTGTTAGGAGGCACGCTTGCTCCATGTGATGACCGGGCCAAGGTCACCAAAACAAGCGCTTTTCCTTCACCTTCACCTTCCCGCGTCGCTTCTTTGCTAGCGGGCTAAAGATAGCTACTTGTGGTCTTATCTACCTCCACCTATTTCACTATCTTCACTTGACCATACTCCTCCTTGGTCTTCACTTGACCCGTGCACTAAAGCACTAGAGGATAGGCTACTCTCTTTGTGCAACTCCTTCCACATGCTTAGCTTCTTGAGTGCACTCTAGCCTTGGTCACCCCAATGACACTTCTTACTACTAAACCCAGCTTGCCTTGATGCTCTACTTTTACATGAAGAGCTTCCATAGATGCCCCAAAAATCTGCTCCTTAGCTATGCCAACACACAACTATTGGCACACGCACTTCTAGTGGGAGACATCTCTTGCACTAGCCCTCTTGCACCAACTTCATACCTTGCTTCTTCTTCCACACCATAGGCTTGCCTTCACCTTAGCTCTCAACCTTAAGTACTCCATAGTAGTCTCCTCCATAAGAAAAAGAAAATCTGAACTTGAAGACTCCATCTCCACCTTTCTTGCTTGAAGAAAAAATCTACGTCACTTCTTCTTGCTCCAAGCCTTCTCCACGGCGCTTTTCTTCACTTTAGGCTTCATCAATCTCCATAAGAATGACCAAGCTCCATCATGGCTGGCCAACATATCCAGTGGCTATATAGGAATGATGCAAGGCAACCCAAGTCTGGCCACATACTTGGTCAACTTGGTGCAACACCCCGGTGCACCCTCTCATGAGCTTCTCATGAGCTCCTCTTGAGCTTGCGAGTGCTATGCCCGCCAAAGCTCCTAGACTTGCAAGCACACATGCTTGCTAAGTTCCCGGTTGCCTACCCTTAAAATCTGCTCCACCTTCATTGAAGATCTGAAATAAAGATGGGCACACACTCCTTTCTAGCCACTATCACCTCTATGCTGAGCCACCTCCTCAAAGAAAGAGCTTAACACTAAAGAGCTTGCATCTTCAAGGAAAAATCCAGTCGTGTGAACTCTAGATATTTTTCATGCTCATATGTCTCCATACTCGAGCAAAGGCTGCTCTATATTACTTATATCACTTCCATGCTTGGGCAACCTCCTCACACTACAAAGAAGACGTACAAAAATCTGGTTGCATCCAAGTTAACACTTCTTGGAGCACCTCCCACTTCCCATCTCCTCCCTCCTCCAAGAGAGTGAGATGCTAGCTTGCATCAATGTCTTCATGGCTGCCCTTAGCAACTTATAAGTCATCCTTGCTTCTCCTCTCTACCGTCTCTACACTCCTACAAGCATCACCAACCAGAGCTCCCTCCTCCAAATGAAGCAACTAGGTAGCTTCGATACTATGTGAAAGGGGAGAGGGGTGCAGGGAGTGCGCCCATACACACTCACGCACCCTCACCCGCGAGTGGAAGCATGCACAAGGACCTTCCCTAGTTGCATACACAAGGTGGAGTGGCCTGGTGGTGTGCCACCCTTGCAAGAGAGCGAGAGAGCTACATGAGAGAGGAGTGGAAAAGAACTCACTTTATTAAGAAAAGTCGTTACAAGATAAGAAAGTTAGACTAGACTAGACAAGACTAGACTCCCTCTTTTATGCTTCAACTCTGAGTGTCCTCTCTAGCAAAGTACCTCCAGAACCTTCTACTATGGCTCCTTCCATGTTGCGACACTCTAGAATATTCTACTACACAATCCACTAACTCCTCACGGAGTTTCTAGAAATTCCACGATTACTTTCGCACTCTACGTAATTGTACGTAGTTTCTGGAACCCTCATGTTTCAATGTCCTACTTCCTGGACTCCAACCGAGATTTTCGTCACTGGACCTGTCCTTGTCACAAAATAGAATCTGTGACATTAAAAACTCACTAAAACTTCCAAAATTCACAACTTTCTCAATACTTGTCCAAATGACTTGAAATAAAGGCCAAAGTTCTTCTAAAATCACACTCTATGCACATAAAATACTAGAAAGATACAAACTACACATTCATAACCTTACCTGTGCACCTGCACGGGGCAGTTTTGGTATAGAATCAGACTTGCATATGGGTGTGGGGCAATACTATCTGAACTCTCCTACAGCTTCGCTTCATTTTGATGTCCGTTTCAATCTGTTGATAACCTTTTGTTCTCTAATTGGTCTTCAAACTTCTGAAATGTGTCAATGACTTACGTTCATGACAGTTGGCTACAACTTCTCTTTTGAAGAATTGTGTTGAAGTGAATCGACTTACCAATAAGCGATTAACAATTAATAAAAGATCTTTTTATTAACAAGTAATCATAGGGTACCTTCAGCTTACTGACTAAACAACAAAGGACATCATACTAGCGGCATATTATGTTCACAAGTCAAATGCAAGTAAACAAGCATCAATCATGCAATCAGCAAACTCATACATAGGCAAGGTTAGAAGACAGTTGACATCAATGGCTTCTCGCCTTGGATTCAGAGTTCTCTCACTGAACTGTACAAGAGAGTTGGCCTCGTTTCCAAATGCCGAACTCGAGAGCAATACCTAGCATATGTACATGGAATGAGCTTACTGTTCAACGGCAAGTGCGATGGCACCGCGTACCCGGGAGTTAACCACGTTGTTAGGACCTCGATTAACCAAATCCACCGCCATCTCCTATCATCCCGAATCGCCATCCATCCTAAGAATGTCAACTGGCCATTCATCTAGCATATCACACTTAGATGCATGTCTAGGCCGTTCGTTGCTATCGAGTACGGAAGTTAGCTGGTTGTCAAAAAATGTGTCAGCAAGCTGACCTAAGTTGACATCAGCCTCCTGCTTTGGGCAAAGTCATTAAACAGGTAATTATATAAAGTCCAGCAAATTGAATGTTAAGTAAAGTTCAGCAGATTAAACTTAATAAACTATTATATTTAAATGATTATTATATATATCAATATACTGATTCATTACAAGCCCTCCAACTTAAATTGTTGTCGCCTCGACAACGTTAAATTGTAGAGCTATCTAATCAGGGAACTAACAAGATTATTCTCCCACCGCCTGCCTTTTGCTTCAACACTGTTGCCTAGCTGTGGGGATCACTAGTGACAGTAAACTGTCACCTCCACCCTCAGTCCACTTCCGTTGTGGGGTGCAAACAGAGAGACCCCCAGCAAGGCTTGACTAGACGATGGTTTTGACTCTTGAGATCTAGGGAGATGTTCTTGGGGCTCCAGGATCAGGAGACTGAGATCTGGTGTAAGGTTATAAAAGTGTAGTTTGTATTCTTCTAGCATTTTATATGCTTAGAGTGTGATTTTAGAAGAATTTTGGTCTTTACTTCAAGTCATTTGGACAAGTACTGAGAAAATCATGAGTTTTGGGAGTTTTTAATAACTTTTAAATGTCCCAGATTCAATTTAGTGACAAGGATAGGTCCAGTGACGAAAATTTTGGTTGGAGTCCAGGAAGTAGGACATTGAATCATGAGGATTTCAGAAACTACGTACCATTATGTAGAGTGTGCCAAAGTGATCGTGGAATTTCTGGAACTCCGTGAGGAGTTAGTGGATTGTGTAGTAGAATATTCTGTAATGTGATTGTGTGCGTGTGAGTGTGCTAGCTTGTCCAACTAGGCAAGGTCACCCACATGGAAGGAGCCATAGTAGAAGCTTCTGGAGGTACTTTGGTAGAGAGGACACTTAGAGTTGAAGCATAAAGAGGAAGCATAAAGAAGTGGAGGGAGCCTAGTTAGTCTAGTCTAACCTTCTTATCTTGTACACGACTTTTCTTAATAAGGGAGTTTTTTTCTACTTCTCTCTCATGTAGCTCCTTCTCTCTTGCAAGGGTGGCACACCACCAGGCCACTCCATCTTTTGTATGCAACTAGGAAAGGTCCTCGTGCACGCTTCCACTCGCGGGTGAGGGTGCGTGAGTGTGTATGGGCGCCCTCCCCGCACCCTTCCCCCTTTCATCTGAACCTAGATCTGGACAACCCACTAGGTCTGTCAGCTGGCCTTCTAAAGAACCCTGCTTGCTCTAAAGTTGGACCCCAAGGAGAACAAAGGATTGCAGCTTGCTCTTCAACCACCTGGGTGTTGATGCCTACATAGACAGGCAACTCAGTAGGATCTTGAAATACATTGGCAAGAGGCACATGTCATTGGCTGAAGGGGGTGGCCAGCATACCTCTGGCTACTCCACGTGTTCCCCTTCGGGTACCTCTGTCCTCTAGGGATTTTTGCCTTTCTCTGCTGCCAAGCACAGTCAGATCAGCTTCTTCCCCTGCCTAGGCAAATGGGCTTGGAGACCGAGTGCGAGGTCCTGCTGCCACCACAGTAGGGTTCACAGTCCATTCACCTGATCTTGGCCCCCTGGGGGTCCCTTCCTCTGCCTGTCCCTGGCTCTCCTGAGCTCCAGCGGTTGATGCCTCTCCCCTGCCCTATTCTTCTTCCTCATCCTCCTTATCTTCTTCCTTTGAGAGAGTAGGGGTCTTGTCCACCAAGTCATCTTGCTCCTTGGTAGACATGGAAAAACCTACTGACCTCCCTTTCTTAGGACGAGCTGGAGGTTGCTTGGCCTTCAACTTGCTGATATCTATCCGGCCTGCATTCTTTGCCCATTTGACAAAGGCATGCTTTCCCTTAGAGAAGTAGTCTTTTCCTCTCATCCTGTGCTCCTTGCTTTCTGCTACTACTCAGGCATCCATTAGGCCTGGGGTCCCAAGGGGCAATGTAAGGTGGCAGGATGAGGTAGCCGTCCAGCCCATAGTGAAAGTCATCTGGGTGGGCCCGTTCACACTCCTGCTTCTTGTTAATGACGGTCATCCACCGCTACTCCGTAGGCTGCTGGTAGTACTGTGGTCCATGTTTACCTTTTGTCAGCTTACAAGGGAACCAGTGAGGAGAGAACATCTGCTGCCCTGTTTCCCTAGCCAAGTATTCCCAGCTCCTCCTCTCAACCTCAATGTAGGCTGGCAGCAGTGTCAAGTGAAATACTGCATATTTAAAGCTATCGGGCTGCATACTCACCATCTTGATGAGTCTCTGATCCCCCACTATTCCATACTCACCATCTTGATGAGTCTCTGATCCCCCACTATTCCAGGTACAGGAATTGGCTTATCTTCCGAGTCATCTGCGAGGAACCTCACCAGCTCTTCTGTATACCCCACCATCTCGGCAATATCTGCATAGAGGACCACACCAGTGTGTGTCTTAATATACCTATCCAAAGCTTCAACTCCCTGCTTCTGCAACACTGTTTGCTAAGCAACTCGGTTGATCTCCTGGGCTGCCAGTAATGCCTCGTTCAGATTATCAAAGTTTTGGCCACCCACAACAGTATATCTATAAGTGGCCAGGCTCTTCTGCTTCTCAACTTCTTCCTTTTTCTTCCTTTCTTCCACCCACGACCCAAATTCAATCAAACTTTGTAATGACTCATAAGATGTTGAAAATAATAACTCAGATAAACGTACTCAGTTAACTAAGTCCAATTTGCTAAGCTTTCCTTACCAATAAGTTAAACGACACAATGATAGAAGTAGACGGAAGTTTATATAAGTCAGCTTGCTGACATATTCTTTGACAGCCAGCTAGTTGTTTTAAGCAGAAACTAGCAAAGTGCCTAGAGGCTAACAATATGCATCAATTTTGATATGTTAGATAGATGAAGGCCAGATAAATTATAGGCGGACGGCAATCTAGAATGATGGGAGATGGTTGTTAATTTGTTTAGTCGAGGTTTACCGATGTGATAAAATTTGTGGAGAGGCAATGCCATCGCATTGTCGTTGAACAGTCACACATTCCATGTACATATGCTAGGTTTGCTATCAATTTTCACATTTAGGAACAAAGCCAACTTTATGTACGACCTAGTAAGAGAACATTTGAATCCAAGGCTGCAAGGCTGCAGGCCATTATAAGAACAACTTACTTACCTTATGTATGTTATAATTATGGTGATGCATAATTGTTGCTACCTCACTTGCATCTGATAATTAAGTATACTCGCGTCTATTGTATGGTGCTTTTGCAGCTAGCTATTTATTGTGTTTTCCAAAAAACACCAGAGATGGTAAAAAAAATCCCCTTCATATACTTAATTGCCTATTGATAAGTGAGTGTATGAAAGCACTTATCACAAAGTTTTGAATGGTAAGCACGAGGTCTTAAGCAAGCATTACATATCATACGGAAAGTGATCAAAGAGAGAATGTCGCTTACATTGTGTTGATCCAACTAAAGCGGCCTCCGCTATAGCAATAGAAGTTGAAAAAGAAGCTGTTGTATGGGCAGTGGTAGCAGCCCAACACGCTAAGCTTGTTATGTAGAAGTTGAACCGTGAACACTTCTTAGCTAAGGTTGAGGAGGATGCAGGAGAGAAAGGGAGACGTCTGGCTGAAGTCAAAGAACATGACAAGGAGGAGGCACTCAGGGCCAATCTTTGTCATAACCCCTATGTTGTTCCTCATGATGTGCCCGTAGCAGCTGTTTACTGGCAGTTCAGCAAATAATTGGGAATATTCAAGCAGCCGTTGGTTGTCTAAATGCTGCTGCTTCTGATTTACCTCATGAGGATGCTGGTATCAAGATGGTGATGCAGGAAATGCAAAGACAAATTACTTCTGCGATGCAATCTCAGTAGAAGGATATAATACTTATGCGTGAGTTGTGGGTCTCAACATAGTGCACTTGAACAATGGTCATGGTTGTGGAGAAAAAGTAATTCAAGGACTGATTCTATTGGTCAGAGTTGACAGATGTGACCTTGAGATGATGACGGCGCTGGTAAGGCGCTAGGGTGCTAGATCAGAGAGGAAAGTTAAGATGGTATGAACTTCTCGTAAGTCTGTACAAATTTGCAAAACTGTACCTGGTTATTAATTTCAATTCAAGATTGGATAGGTCTATTGGGCGGAACATCGACCACATCCCTTTGTCCAAGTGCTTTCCGGTCTGTGTTAACGTTGGTGTCTCTTTGTGCATTTCCGGTTTTGGAGGAAGTTGAGGGCCAATTGAGGAAGGTGAATGGGGGGCTGAATTTTCACTTCTCTTAGCCACGTCAAGCTCGGGTTATTGAACGTCGTATGTAGGAAGCTTTGTCAAAAATACTTACTAGCTAGGTGGAACCTTGCTGCAGAGAAGGAAAACTGCTTGAATGTTGAATACAAGCCAAGATTACGCAGCCTGAAAGAAATCTATAACAGTGTACATCATCGAGTGTGTTGAAGCAGGGTTATTTAAGCACTAGGAGTGTTGCCACTTGTCGCCGGGGGAGCTGTCACGCCAGCGCGCTGGAAGTAGTTGCTCGCCTGCACCAGCAACTTAAGAGCATGTAAGGGAAATGATTATTGGGTGTCCATGATGGTGCACACCCTGCATTAAAAATTGTATACACACTCTAATTCTCTTTGCTTTGGCCTAGCACAGGTGAGCAGGGGAGTCATGATCCCTTGCATTTTTTCTTGAAAACGTGAAACAATAAGATGAGAAGCAAGAGCATCCTCGTGATCACTGACACTCTCAACAGGAGCTAGCGATGCTCAAGGTTGCAATGAACACGGCTGGTGTGACACATGGCAGGAACAACTGGATCTTCAGTAAGGCTAACGAAACCTTGAGTTTCCTTTGAGTCCTGGGCAATGAATTCTCTGTGTGAGCTTGACACTCACACGCCAAATTTATGCGCAAGACATTGGTGAGCAATTTTCAAGAGGCAACACATACCACACGTGCGCACGCACGTGCGCACATATCCACTAACCCACACACAAACCCACCCGACGCACACGCACGCACCCAACGCAACGCCCGCACACACACACACACACACACGCACGCGCACATGCCCAAACTCACTCAC
This sequence comes from Mesotaenium endlicherianum, assembly GCA_009602735.1. Classification (NCBI taxonomy): domain Eukaryota; kingdom Viridiplantae; phylum Streptophyta; class Zygnematophyceae; order Zygnematales; family Mesotaeniaceae; genus Mesotaenium; species Mesotaenium endlicherianum. The sequence goes on along the minus strand of WELA01004268.1, from coordinate 60,185 downwards.
ATACATGTGAGTGCGCGTGCACACGTGTATAACAGCGCACGAGGGGTCAGGTGCGTGTGCATGCATGTGTCGGCGAGTGAATGCATGTGCCGGCGAGTGTCTGATCTGCATCAACAAGCGCGCGCGCTCTCACCAGCATGCGCTTGTACGTCTCGATGATGCGCTCAGGCGCCACCTTTGTGTCTGTATATGCCTTCACGCCCTCCAGCGCCTGCCAAGTGGCGTCGTTCACACGTGCGCGCACACACACAAACCCTCCCCCCCTCCCCCCCCCC
>WELA01004248.1:658602-697009 GCA_009602735.1 Mesotaenium endlicherianum | reverse complement strand
ATTTCAGACATCTAGTCAAAGTATCTTATGAGATACAATTTTTATCGAAGTTGCTCTCTAATATGCGACGCTTTTTTATTTGGTGCATTTAGAAGCCAAAAGTGTGAAATGGCTAAATGACTTGTTGTGAAATCAAAGTAGGAGTTCATAAATCCATACTTTGACCACATCTTATTCATTGCATAAGGATATTAAATTTTTTAATTTTTTTAATTTGAAAATATTTAGAAATGAATGAAAGCAATTAATATTTCACTTTTACCTATAAACTACACAAATCACAATACTATAGAGAGTACAAAATTCAAAATGTCAACTAAGCATAAGGCATCTAACACACTCTTGGACACAAACACATGGCATCATACATCTTACTTCATAAGAGAATTGCACCATCTGAAGTCATGCTAAAAAGTCGTCGATATGCTATTCCTTTGCCCTCACCTCTCGTGTAGGACCTACATCCAAGTGGTCTATAGCTAGGCAAAGTAATAGGCCCCTTCTGAAGCTTTTTCCAAAAGTGCTTTAGACTGGGAAGAGCATGCAGGCCCATAGCTATGCACAAACCATGAAACACAACAATTTCAGTGGTCGTGCAAGGAATCCAGCCCCTAACATTATGCTCAGCTGCATATGCATTAGTCTCTCTAGCTAGCTGGTCAAAGAACCACATGGGCATGAATAAGCACAACACGCCAAAGGGGGACAGACCTCTAAAGTTCTTGGCCGAGATGCCTTGAAGCCCATGGTGATGGTCACTAGAGGGCTTCAATAACATGTCCTCATATGTCTCTCCAGGGGCAGCCTCCCTCCAGCTCCATTCTTCAAGGAGCTCCTCAGCAACTCCATTGTCTTCTTGCATGCTTAGGGGTAGCACCTGTGCATCCTCCTCGTCCGAATCAGATTTTGAACTTTCGGCCTCGCTGGCAGTGCCTGCATCACTTTCAGAGTCCATAACTTTGGACTTTCTTTTTTCTTTCCTATCTGCTGTTGTCTGTGCTTGTTTGAACTTGCTCCTTTGTGCAGGAGTTGTTATCCTACTCACACCTAAAGGTCTCCCCCTCTTTCTCTTCTCGGCCACAGACGAAAGTTCCTCACTCTCATCAAGTTCCTCATCAGGCAAGGATAACTCTAGTCTAAGAGGAACAAGCGGGCCTTCCGAATCAGGCTGTGAGGGCTGGCTGTCAGACACACATGATACTTTCTTCTTATACGCACCCGCGGCTAAACATTGCTCAAACCCGTCGTCGGCGTTAAGATGACCCTCTACAAACTCAGCAGTAAACTTTACCTTTGTCCCATCATACTCAAACAAGACTTGAAAGAGAGTGTCATCCTTCTTCCCCTTCATTTCTTTCTTTACCTCTCCTCTCAAAAACACTTGTTCACATTCATCACCAAATTGCTCATATGCCCATACTTGTCCGAAATAAACTGAACTCACAAATATGTACAACCCTAGCATAGGACTCCTGAAACTCTCTCCTACAACCATGGCGGACGAATTCAAGAAGAGCGACAAAGAAGAAGGAAGAAGCAGTTGCTGTCAGTCGCGGAAAACTGCAATTTGAATAGACATTGAACAGGCGAAATTGATTTCAATCCAGATTTTGGATCGTACGTTTTCACCTGTACCTTTGTCTGTACTCGTCGGTTTTGTTTGCGAATTTAATCGCAGAATCCTTGCGATGTTCCCAATCGTTTGAACCTAATTTTGTAAAAAATGATTAAATATACGTAAAATGCTAGCCTAAACCAGGGAGCTCTCGAAATGCACCAAAATATGTGTGTTGCACCAAATGTGGTTCTATGGGCTATCTAGTGTTAACCCCATTAAAGCTCTCCAGAACTTAGAGGTGAATTTTGAGTCTCTGTCTGAGATGATATTAGAAGGGAGCCCATGTTGGCATAATACATGGTTGTAAAACTGTCTCGCTGTTTCGAGTGCAGTCACTTTGACAGTTGTGGGGATAAAAATGACCATTTTTGTCAGTTTATCCACGACTACCAGTATTGAATCATGCCCGTTGGCAGTTCTTGGTAGTGAGACCACCCAGTCCATGGATATAGTTTCTCAGCGTCCCGCTGGGATGGGTAGCGGTTGCAAGAGACCGCCGGGTGGTGTGTGCCGAGACTTATTTCTCTGACACTGGTCACAGGACTTGACATATTTCAAGACCTCCCGGGGTAACCCCTCCCAATGATAATGTTTTGCCAGTTTGCCAACAGTTTTGGCCTGCCCCAAATGTCCACCCAGGAGACTGTCATGAGCTTGACTCAGTAAGAGAGACCTTATTTCCAAATTATTAGGAATGACCAGCTTCAGCCTGCCTGAAGTGGTTTCAGTCACCCAGACCCCTCCCTTGAGCTTATACCCGAGTGCGGTAGCACGACACATACCAGTAGTGGGGCTGGGCTCAAATGTTGGGTCAGAAAGGTAGGCTTTCCTAAGTTGTTCAAGGAAGGACTTTTTCACCTTTAGTGAAGTGAGTGCACACAGGACTTTATCTACAGTATGCTGACTAAAGTTCCTTTCTTGCAAGTCAGGTCTTCTAGAGAGTGCATCAGCAGGATTCAACTTCCCTGGTTTGTAGTCGATCTGGACTTGGAACTGCTCCAGCATCTGGCTCCAGCGGTTCTCCCTCCTCGACAGCTTGGACTTCTTCTGAAAGTGGGTCAGAGCTAGATGATCTGTAATCACCTTAAAAGCTTTACCATGTAAGTATGCTCTCCACTGTTTGAGTACATGAATGATAGCTAGCAGCTCTTTATCATGCACTGAGTAATTAATCTCCGCTGGATTAAATTTCATAGACTCATACAACACAGGATGCCACTCCTGCCGTACCTTACCATCCTTTGTGGTTTTGTCAGCAGGCTGCAACAAAATAGCACCCATGGCAAAATCAGAGGCATCAGTAACCACCTGCACCGGTTTGCTGGGGTCATACACGGCTAGCACTGGGGCAGAACAAAGGGCATCTTTAAGGGTCTGGAAGGCAGCCTGCTGCTCTTCCCCCCACACATACCCGATGTCTTTCTTAGTAAGGTCAGTCAGTTTACTGGCCTTTGTGGAATAATTCTCAATAAATCTCCTATAGTAGTTAGCCAACCCGAGGAAGGATCTAACTTCAGAGACAGACTGTGGTACTGGCCAGTCCCTTATGGTCTGGACTTTCTTAGGATCCACACTGATGCCCTCTTTACTGACAACGTGGCCTAAGAATTCAATACTTTCCTTAAAGAAATCACACTTGCTCATTTTAGCATACAAGTGATTTTTCCGCAGAGTGTCCAGCACTTTCTTTAAGTGTTCAGTGTGCTGAGCTTCATCTTTAGAGAAAATTAAAATATCATCCAGGAAAACTTGCACAAACTTATCCAAATAAGGTCTGAAAATGTCATTCATAGCACCCATAAAGGTAGCAGGAGCATTAGTCAGTCCAAATGGCATCACGTTGAACTCATAGTGTCCATAACGTGTGCGGAAAGCAGTCTTGTGTTCATCCCCCTCAGCAATTCTGATTTGATGATAACCACTCTTGAGATCTATCTTACTGAACACCTTAGCGCCAGACAGGGTATCAAGCAAGTCCTCGATTCTGGGTAAAGCATACTTGTTCTTTACTGTAATTCTGTTCAGGGCTCTGTAATCCACACACATCCGCATACTGCCATCCTTTTTCTTAACAAATAGGATAGGTGCGCCGTACGGTGATTTACTGGGAGAAATGTAACCATTTTCCTCCAGCTCTGCAATCTGTGTTTTCAACTCCTCACTCTCCAAATAAGACAAGCCATACGTGCGTTGCCAGGGTGGCTGGCTACCAGGTAATAAATCAATCCTATGATCTACTTCCCGCTTAGGGGGTAGTCCTGGAGGCATATTAAACACATCCGTGTACTGAGCAACAATGTTTGCAGCAGTAGGGTGTTCCGGAGGGTGTACCTTTTTCTCAACCACTTCTTCAGGTTGAGGAGGTACCTCTCTTAGCAGCAGACAGAACATTCTGTCTTCCTTCTGGTTCCAGCTTTTGACGAACTCCATTGCATTCAGCAACTTGCATCCTTCTGGAAGCCTCTTCTTTTCCTTCATTTGCCATCCACACAGGACAAGAGGAAGAGCACTGGTGGGTGCCAAGTCAGTCTGCCCATCACTGGCTCCTCTCACTTTAACTGTACCTCTGCTCCAACACACTTCAGCTTGATGTCTATTAAGCCAGGACCTGCCTAGCACGAGATCATAAAAGCCAGTGTTGAGTACCTCAAATGTAAGCGTTTCAGTTAGAACTGCAATGCCAGAACCTAACTGGACCTCAATAGGCTTGGTTATAACTCCTCCCGGGATACTTGAGGCATCTCCAAGGAATATTTTTCTATTCCCTTGGGTGACAGTAGGCAGCCTTAGCCGCTTAACTAAGTCCTTGTGGATAAAAGTATGTGACGCCCCTCCGTCAACAAATGCCCTCACCTTCCTACCTGCAATCATGCAATGCAGTAGGATAGGGGGGACTGTCTTTTCCTGACTTTCGCATTGTTCTCCTGACGTAGCAAAGAAATGTTGGACATCAGGTGGAACAAGAGCATCCAGAGTGTGCACTCTCTGGACGTCTATATTGCTGATGGTCTCCTTTATCTGGTTGTCAGGCATGCATAGTGAATCCAGTTCAGCAGGACCCATAATACCTGCTACGAGGGCAGCTAGTGACGACTCACTATCTCTAGCATCCTCACAGTCAGTAGACTGGATTACTGACTGTTGCTGTCTTTTAAAGGCTGGTCTTTTCTCTCGACCTTAGGCAGGTGCTTGACCGGACACTGTTCTCTGTAGTGGCCTTTCTGCTGACAATGGTAGCAAGTAGATTTTGCTGAGGCTGGTCTCGGCTTAGTCCTACCACCACCCCTTCCATAGCCACCTCGAGAGGGACCACCTCTACCTCTAGACTGAATAGCATTGTACTCATACTCATATTCATCACCCTGATTATCCTCAGCCTGGTCTCCTTCAACTGCATTGTAGGAACCGTGGGGCTTTTTGACAATCTTAGACACCAAAGCGTTACTCTGGCGCTTGTGATTGAACTGCTGCTGATCCCAGGCGTCAGCATCCTGGATCAAGTCAGCCAGTTTCTCATACTTTTTCTCAGCAAAATGACCAGAGACCTCGGATTTCAAGCCATACCTGAAGTATGCTATCCTATACCGTTCTGGCAAATCAGGCTGCTTCATCATGTTCTCTTGGAACTTTTGAGCAAACTCAGCAACTGAAGTGGTCTGCTTCAGTGTCAGGGAGATCATCGCATAGATAGCTTTCTCCTGCTGGTTGATGACATCAAACTTCTCATGCAACTTCTCGACAAACTCTACCCACGTAGGGTCACCGAGTTGCCGAGCCTTACGCTCTTCCTTCCAGTAAAGCCACCAGTCTGCGGCACTGCCTTTCAGTAGCGCACCGGTGTGCCTGACCTTCTCGTAATCTTGCAGTTCTGGGTAGTTCTCCAGCCACTGCTCAACATCCGCGAGAAACTTGATCAGGTAATATTTTCTGTTTCCCTCAGGATCATAGTCCTGGGGAGGTTTCGGCTTGGGCTTACTAGGCCCTCGGCCACCACCACTAGTGGTGTGAGACCCCAGTTGGTCTCTGTCCCGGAGTAGGGACATTATGATTCTTTTGTCCTCCTGCTGGGACTGATACATGGTCGCCATTTGCGACTGCATCTGAACGAACAATGCTCCCAAGTCTACATTTTGGGGTGGTAGATTAGCAAATGCAGCAGCAGCATTGGCATCTACTCGCTGAGTAGTGTCCTCAACAATCCCTCTTGCTCCTGCAGCAGCAATTCCTGCCGCATTCAGCCGGTCACGTATTTGACCTAGGGGTACATTGAGTTGTACGGCAGGAGGTGGGTTCAGAACATTGGCCCTTGATGCCATAAGTTCTTCAACAGTGCGCTCGTCAGCTGGCTGTCCTTCCCTCCTTTGTATATCTTCAGCGGCCTTTGCTACTTGTTCAGCTTCTAGTCTGGCTATCTCCTCCTCAGCTTGCTGAGCTGCGACTGAGGCAATAGCAGCTGCCTCATCTGCTGCCTCCCTAGCTGCAGTATCCGCTACTGCTTCCGAATAGGTACGGTTTCCCGCTACATGGCTTTCCGCCTGGTTTTCGACATTCTCGTTATCCTGGTTCTCCATGTCTCGGGAGTTGCTAGTTTGAGACCTTGTCCTTACCATACAAAGAAGACTGTGATAACTGCTCCGATACCACTGAAATGAATCGACTTACCAAATAGGCGATTAACAATTAATAAAGATCTTTATATCAGCAAGTAATCTTTATGGTATTTCCGTTAACTAGTTAAACGGCAAAGGACAATACACTAGCAAGGAATAATACTCGTAAGTCAAATGCGAGTAAACTAGCATCAATGATGCAAATCAGTAAACTCAAACATAAGCAAGGTTAGAAGACAGTGCGTATCAATGGCTTCTCGCCTTGGATTCGAATCTCTCTCAGTAAGCTGTACAAGAGAGTTGGCCTCGTTTCCGAATGCCAAACTCGAGGGCAATGCCTAGCATATGTACATGGAATGATTTTACTGTTCAACGGTCAGTGCGATGGCACCGCCTACTCGGGAGTTAACCACGTTGGTAGGACCTCGGTTAAGCAAATCCACCGCCATCTCCCATCATCCCAAATTGCCATCCATCATAGGGATGTCATCTGGCCATTCATCTAGCATATCGTACTTAGGGGTATGTCCAGGCAGTTCGCTGCTACCGAGTACGGAAGTCAGCTGGCTGTCAAAGAATGGGTCAGCAAGCTGACTTATATGGACTTCAGCCTGCTGTTTCCGGCTGAATCATTAAACTGATAATCATGTAAAGTCCAGCAGACCGACTACTAACAAAAGTTCAGCAGGCTGAACTTGATTAACTATTATATTTAAATGAATATTATATCCACTAATATACTTATTCATTACAATCTCCCTCCTCAAGATGCGACGTCCTCGACGCATTCTGCAGATAATGTCTCAACTTACTCTTACAATGAGTCAAGTTGGCCTCTGGCTCCCAAGTGTTGTCGTCCGCATGGTAGCCTTTCCACTTGACCAGATACTCTTGGACAAATCGTTGACCTCGTTTGACTCGTCGATCGCTGACAATCGCCTCCACTTCATACTCCAATACATCATCGATCTCGACAGGTGGTGGCGGTGTAGGTAGTTGTCCTGGATGTCCTTCATTCGGGTCAACGTATGGCCGCAGACAACCGACATGGAACACATCATGGATACGCCACCCTGAAGGAAGTGCCAACTTGTAGGCCACTGGATTCACCTGCTTGAGCACTAAAAAGGGACCTGTAAATCGTGCCCGCAGTTTCCTCTTGCCTGTGAAAGGTAGGTTCTCTGTGGACAAGAGTACGTTGTCGCCCACATGGAATGTCACTTCCCTCCTGTGCTTGTTAGCATGCTTGACCTGCTCTTCCTGTGCCTTCCGAATACACGTCTTTGCCATATGCCAAGTGTTAGCCATCTGCTCCATAAAAGCTTGTGTAGTAGGAACCTGAGTCTCCTTGGCCTTCTCCAACAAGATGTTTCCTGGATGATATACTTCTCGCCCATAAACCATAGCGAATGGTGACTGCTTGGTGAATCCCTGCATGCTATTGTTGTAGGCAAACTCCAATCCTGGCAGCTTCCTGTCCCACTCTGAAGGGTCTTCCATAGTGAAATTCCTGAGCACCTCTTGCAGAGTTCTGTTGAGCCTCTCACTCTGCCCGTCTGTCTGAGGATGATAGAAAGTGCTCATACTCAGCTTGGTCCCCATCAAAGTAAACAATGACCGCCAAAAGTTGCTAGTAAACCTTGGATCCCGATCTGAAACAATCACCTTCGGCAACCCATGTAGCCTGAAAATATGATCAAAGAATAGCCGTGCCACATTCGCTGCCGTACAAGTCTCCTTCATGGGAATGAAGTGTGCCATCTTGCTGAGTCTATCAGACACAACCCAAACTGCATCGTGTCCTTGACCACTCACTGGTAAAGATGTGATAAAGTCCATAGCAATCTGCTCCCAAGGATACTCTGGAATAGGCAGGGGCTGCAATGTACCTCCCTTCTTTTGATTTGGTGTCTTGTTTTTCTGGCACGCATCGCAACTCCTGATTCACTCCTCGATGTTCTTGTCCATATTTCTCCAGTAGTATTCCCGCTTCAGCACGCTTGCCGTCTTCTCGCTTCCAAAGTGTCCAGCATATAAGCAGTCATGATGCTCCGCAAGTAGTAAGTCTCGTAGCTCCTTGATGTCAGGTACCACCACTCTGTTGGAATCACCATAATACCATATGCCATCCTTCTTCAGCATACTCGCGTTGAACTCAGCTGCTCCACCATCAGCAAACTCTGGGTCCTCCTCATAACCTTTTTGAAGCTTCTTCTTGAAGTCCATACTCTCCTTGATGACCGAGACAGCTGCAAGGTCACACCTCCTGGATAAAGCGTCTGCAGGGTTGATCTTCCCAGGTAAATACTCAATCTTGTGGTCGAACTGTTGCAGAAACTCCATCCACCTTGCTTGTCTTGGTGTCAACGTCGGTTGTGTGATAAACTTCTCCAAGCTCTTGTGGTCGGTCTTGATGAACACCTTCCGTCCGTCCACATAACATCGCCAAATCCTCAAAGCCTGGATAATAGCCAACATCTCCTGCTCGTGTGCTGCATAATTCTGCTCAGCAGGACTCAACTTCCTGCTCTCGTATGCCACAGGCTGCAATCCCTTGCCCTGGTCCTGGAGAAGAATGGCCCCCACTGCAAAGTTTGATGCGTCTGTGATGATGGTAAAAGGAAGTTCTGGACTGGCGATTGCCAACACAGGTTCCTGTGTTAATAACTCCTTACTCCTCTCCAATGCTTGCTGCTCCTTGTCACCCCATAGCCACTTCTCCTGCTTCTTCAACATGTCCGTGAGCGGTGCACACACCTTGGCAAATCCTTCAATGAAACGTCGATAATAATTTGCCATGCCGAGGAAATTCCTGAGTTGATGAATATCAGCAGGTACCGGCCAATCTCTGACTGCTTGCACCTTCTTTTGCTCCACCTTGACTCCTTCAGCTCCCACTATGTGCCCAAGAAACTCGACCTCCTTGAGACAGAAGTCGCACTTGCTCATCTTCCCATACAGCTTTTGATCTCTCAAGACCTCCAACACCTTCCTCAGATGCCCCACATGCTCCTCCAAGGTCTTCGAATAGATCAGGATGTCGTCCAAAAATACCACCACAAACTGGTCCAAGTAGGGTCTGAAGATACTATTCATGAGTCCCATGAATGTAGCAGGTGCATTAGTCAATCCAAAAGGCATGACTGTGAATTCAAACAAACCATAGCGAGTTCTGAAAGCAGTCTTCTGAACTTCTCCTTCCACAATCCGTACCTGGTGATAGCCACTCCTCAAATCGATCTTCGAGAAATACTTCGCCCCGACAAGCCTGTCAATCAACTCGTCCACTCGTGGAAGAGGGTACCTGTTCTTGACGGTGACCTTGTTGAGAGCCCGGTAGTCGACACACATCCTCATAGTCCCATCCTTCTTCTTCACAAATAAGACTGGTGTTGCAAATGGAGACTCGCTGGGTCGGATGAATCCCTTCTCCAACAACTCTGTCAGCTGCTTCTTCAATTCATCCAACTCCGCAAACGATTAACGATAGGCGGGTCTCACTGGTGGCTTGCTCCCTGGTTCCAACTCAATCTTGTGCTCCATAGCTCTCTGTGGAGGTAATCCTGTAGGTAGCTTCTCAGGAAATACGCTCTTGAACTCCTCCAACAGCGCCTTAATTTGGGCGGGCATCTCAGCAGGCTTCTTCTCTTGAGCAGTTGGGCTCTGCTCCTTCTGAGCAAGGGAATCAGACACCACTACTTGCTCCTCCGGCAATGTACATTCGCCCAGGCTATTAGGATTCACGCTTGCTCCATCTAATGACCTGGCCAGGGCCACCGAAACAAGGTACATCTCCTTCACCCGATTCGCCCTGCATAGCTTCTTAACTTGCAGGCTCGACAGAAGACAGCTATTTGTGGTTGTATCTACCTCCACCTGTTTCGCTGTCTCCATTTGACCATCACGCCCTTGGACTTTCACTTGTCCTGTGCTCCAGTGCACTTGAGGGTTGGCTTTTCTTAGCCATGGTCGGCCCAATATCACCTCATGGTGACCCAACTCTGCCTGCTCCATAACTTCCTTACTCCGGTGCCCCGCTACTTCCACGTGAATAGCTTCCGTAGGTGCACCACACTTGAGTCTCTGCCCATTCGCCAAAATTGCCTCCTTAGGCTCATAATGCTTTTGCACAGGGATTTGCCACTCTTTCACCAGCTTCTTGTGCACAAAGTTTGCACTTGCGCCACTGTCGACCATACACTTCGCCTTATTGCCGTCGACCACTCCTTCCACGATGATAGGCTTGTCAACGTCTCGTCCTTTGCTTCTCGACAGGCTCCTGGGGATAACCTTCTTGTGAGTTTCCTTCTTCACGCCAGTAGACACCCCAAAACGACTTACTGGCGTCCTCCTTTTTCCTGCTGTTGAGGTTGCTTCGCCTTCACATGACAGTCTCGAGCCAGATGTCCAAGCTTGCCGCAATTATAGCAGGGTCCTCTGGGCTTAAAATTCTGTTGCTTGCGCTGGTTCAAAACAAGTCCCAACTCCATAGGTACTGGACCTTGAACACTCGTGCTTGGCGCTTGAGATCCAAAGTGTCGATATTCTCCAAAGTTGTGGCTGCCCCATTGCCTCTGACTATACTCCACAGTGTCGACCCTTGTTGCCAATGCCATCATTTCTCCAAGACTGGTAGGGTCCTTGAGCGCCACTTCCTTGGCCACAGTTGGCTTGAGTCCTCTCTTGAACTTGTCCATCATCTCCGACTCGTGCATAGATGGACATTGAAGCACCAGCTTGTTGAAGCGCGATACATACTCCTGAACGCTTGCTCGTTGACGAAGGCGCACCAATAAATCTCGAGCGGTAGCCTCGGGTGCAATAGGTTGAAATTGCATCTTCAAGCCTTCAAATAGCTGATCAACAGTAGCAGGAACTCCAGACAGCTGCTCCTGTCGCTCATACCAAGCTCCAGCACTCTTCCGCAGTAAAGTTATGACAAAGGCGACTTGCCTGTCGGGCGTGAGCGCAGAATACTCCATAAATTTCTTCACTCCAAAAATCCATTGATGAACAGGCGGCGATCCACGCTCTCCTGTATAAACTTCAGGCTTAGGCGCACGCACTCCTGATGCGGGTGGAATAACTGGTTGCACCACTGGGTTAACATGAATTGGTGGCACAACAGGTGCAGGTGTCGAACTTGTCGAAGCGGCGTTCCCCATAACAACTCGCACCATTCTCTCCACCTTCTCGCGCATATTCTGTTGAAACTGGGTGTAGACTTCTCCTCCAATTGCATTCGCCATTTGCCTTAGCATCGCCTGCATCTCTTGTTGCTCTTTGGTCATTGTTGGTGCTGCCCGCTGCCCCGCGCGCTCAACATGCTCGACATGTTCGCCTCCTCCAGCTGCCGGCTGCGACTCCATAATATAATATGCAAACTAGCCCAGCTCCGATACCAGATGAAAGGGGCAGAGTGCCCTAGTGGAAGCGTAGTGACTCACGAGGAAAGGAACTAGTTGCATTCCATATTAGAGAGTGCAGAGGCATATCACTAACAAAGCTTAGGAAAAATACTCAACATTTTGAGTAGCAAGAAACTGCTCACAAATGATGCAGGATGAAAGGCCTGGTCATTACAAACTCGTAGAAATTTACAGAAGTGAAAACTGATAAGAAACAAAGAAGTTATGCCTATTTATAGTATTCTGCCTAAGTGCTCCTCTCTAGGAGGAAGCTACGGATTTTCCTCAGTGTTCGTCAAGTCGTCCCTTCCAGAATATTCGTGAGTAAGCCAGATCAGTGTAATTCGACGTGTCGGGCCAAATTGACGTCCACAAACATGCATCGACATTACTAGAATAATCTATCTTAGACGCGCTAGGCTAAATCGAAACTTCTAGGTAAATCGACCTAGTCGACACTCCGCGTCAGCCGAACTTACGTGAAGGTTCGAGTTCATTGTAACGGGCCAGATCGCTCGACGCTGTCGGTCAATCCGACGGTCGCGCTCACCGCGAATTAAGGACAGTCGTCAACCGACCTCAAAACTAATTAAACTTTGGAAATCCATAACTCGCTCAATACTTGACCAATTTTGATGTTCTTTATATCAAAATGACCACAAAAATGCACTCTATACTACTATACAAACAAAACACACTTTCATGAAACTCAAAAATGCACTTTATAAACCTATGACCTTACAGTTAAATAAGTTATGTCTGCTGAAATGTAGTTAATATTTGTCTGCTGTATTGTTATTACGTAGTTTAATGACTTAGCCGGGAGCAGCAGGCTGAAGTCAACATAGGTCAACCTCAGCCTGCTGACTTAGGTCAGATTGCTGACATATTCTTTGACAGTCAGCTGACTGCCGTACTCGGTAGCAGCGAATTGCCTAGTGGTGCGTTTAAGCGTGGTGTGCTAGATGAATAGCCACATGACACCCTTGAAGTGGATGGCAATTCGGGATGAGGGGAGATGGCTGTGGATTTGGTTAACCAAAGTTCTACCGACGAGGTTAACTCCTGGGTAGGCGGTGCCATCACACTGACCGTTGAACAATAAACTCATCCATGTACATACGCTAGGTATTGCTCTCGAGTTCGGCATTCGGACACGAGGCCAGCTCTCTTGTATAGCTTACAGAGAGATATCTGAATCCAAGGCGAGAGGCCATTGATACAAACAGAGTTCTAACATTCCTTATGTATGAGCTATTGATTGCATGATTGATGCTCGTCTACTTGCATTTGATTTGTGAGTATTGCTCACTGCTAGTGTATTGTCCTTTTACTGTTAAATTCGTTAACGTGAAATACCATAAAGATTACTTGCTGATATAAAGATCTTTATTAATATTTAATCGCCTATTGGTAAGTCGATTCATTTCACTTGCGAGCTTCATTTCATGCACAAACTTTTAAATTCAGATTACAGTCATGTTAGAGTAGTTCTCACTGTCTATGGTTGTATGGGACTCCGTGGATGGCCAATGCTTCATGCACACTTGCATAAGCTCTTTGCGCGCCCGTTGCCTAGCACCATCAACCCTCACTTAAATCGACCTCACAATTATCGAGCATTGTCGGAGTGGCATGATGGCTGCAAAGAGCCTTTTGGAACACACCCATGGTTGCTTGTGCACTGACATTGCACGTTCTCACACTCACAAAACAAATAATATTCAGTTATTTCTTTATCAATGGCACTGCTTACAATTGTGGTGTAGGATCCACTCCCATTATCGTGGATCCTGAACCTTGACCTAATGCAATATTGACATTACAATCTGCAACTTTCACTCCTCACCCCTTCTACATTCTCCATGGTTCTCACTCTCTCTGTGAAGGTGGGTATGTCAGTTGACGAATCACGCAACACCTTTGATCTATTTGCAGTTGCCAATCTCGGATTTCCACGTCGCTGCCTCCATTTCAGCCCCAGAGAGCCTACCCGCATGCTCACATGTTTGTGATTACAAATGTGGCTGGTTGAGACCGGCACCGCCCGCTCGCTCAACCACATGTTGAATGCCCTCACGAGAGCCAAGCATGGCAGGTTGCCGTCACCACTACTTGCTCTAGCCTCTCTTCCACGAAACGGCCAAAATCCAAGGCACACATCAACAAATTGCAATTCCCCTTCACGTGCTGCTGCCTGCCTTCGGACAAGGTTAGAGCTGCCCAGTCCTCGATACTAAGATGCCCCGAGCTCGTGCCCTCGGTCTCGCGGCTCACAGCCGACAGAGTTGCTCCAACTTCTATGCACAGGTCGCTTTCGCATGTAGAGAGTAAGCCTGCCTTCAGAGGGTATGCCAGACTCTGCAACTTTGCCCAGTCGGCCTCGCTTCTGGGCCTGTGAAGCCATTTGACAATTGCCGCTCTGCCCCATCTGTGGTCCTTCATACTCACGCCTTTGTGAGATCTGGGAATGGCCTCCACAAGTGCCACTCCCACGAGTGTGGTCTAGTGTATTGCCTGGTGTATGCGCCCGTTTGCCCCCTTCATCTGCCGTGCGCTTGGTGGCCACGTCGTAATAATTGCCATTCCTTGCATGTGAAAAATAAGATATCTTGGCAATATGCTGGGAAGGTTTATTTTTTGGCTCTAGAAGGAGAACCTGAGATCAACAATCCACATATTCACGGACAACGCACAAACCTAATTAGCACAAAATTCTTTATCTAAGGAGCATGGCTGAAAATTATTTCGTAGTATTTGTGAAGCAAAGCGTTAGCTACTTGTCTTTGGACTCAAGCGAGTAAAGTGACCTAGACTCCGTGGTGTGTGTACCGATGTTAGTACATCCAAAGCATTGGAATAACAAAAGTTTAGAGTTCACAGGTCCATGGGAGCCCAAAATGTGGTAGAAGGTGTACTTCACCTGGTTCCACATTAAATGACGTCCCATGTCAAGTCAACGTTGGGTTGTATAGCGACAAAAAGGAACTTTCACTACCTTTCGCCTTCTGTTTCAATTTCGTAGAAGGCCTCATTGAGACATGTTTAACTTGAAAACGTCCCATTTTTTATCATTGACGCCAAGCCGTGACAGCGGACATGACGGACATGTCGTTGTAAGCATATCGTATTTGTTCCTTCCACACTAGGGAACTTGCACTCATTCAAGTGTTTCACAAGCTTGTCCGGTAGTGGCCGGTGGAGCTGATTGCAGCTTTTGGCTGACGCGAGCAGACGAAAGACGAGTTCACGTCCAATCGTGGTCAAACTTTCCACTGAACAATGCATGTAAATATATTGGATATATCTTGATGTTGCGGGGGGAAAGTAAAGCAGATATATGTGCACGGACGGCCCCTTGTTTGAGGTTGCAAATTCAAATCTTTTGGACCATATGAACGGGCAACCTTCTGAAAGCGACATGCGCCCTAAGTGCGCTAGAGGCAGCTATAGAGGTATCTCCTTTCGCTTATGCGCTCTCGACGTTCCGACTTTGCACTTCTCAAATTATATATTAGCCAGCCTGGTTTGTATAGAGAACGTCTACGTCAAATTTCTCAAGAAGATTGACCGGCAGATATTACACCACACACAATTTGTTCTTTCGTGAGTGGATATATGGTATTTGTCTAAGGCAGGGAAGGCACTCTTGTCGAAGATTTGTCAGTGAGCATAGGTGACGTAAGCAAGTTATTGCTCGTTACTTCTCGCCATCGGAAAGATATAAGCAGATAGCCGGTGATATGGCTGCTAATATAGGAATGATGGATGGGGCATACTTTGTTTCACGCACTGAGATCTTGGCTTGGATCAACAATGCCTTGCAGCTCAATGTTCAGAAAGTTGAAGAGGTACGAATATATGAACGAAACATTAATCATGTCACACTGTAGCAGAGGGACAGCATAGCCATGGCCTGCTCTTTTTCTTGCGACAGCCAAGTACATCAAGTCCAGCTCTTACTTCCAGCGTTTACGCAGATAGAACGTCCCTATTCTTCTGCAGCCTGCAACCATCGGTAGTTAGCGAAAGGTAGCTCCAACAAGCTGGTCCAGGGCTTCCCATTGTCACATTGATTGAAAACCATGTATGCGGTTGAGCAGGGTGCTTCTGGTGCTATCCAGTGCCAGTTGATGGATGCAACTCATCCAGGAGTTGTTCCCATGCACAAGGTATCGACATGCTATGTAGCTTTATCTCGATAAGACTGGATTTACAGGCAACCAGTATGCGCTACTTCTTCCGGCCTGCTGCTGCAGCATTAAATTTAACTTTTTGACTCTGTTCCGTGGAGGTGGCATGCAGCAGCAGAGTTAACTTTGATTTCTATTCCGTTGCTCCAGAAGATTTTGCATTTGGCACATGGGTAGTTTCAAGTTCCCATTCTCATTGAACATGCAGGTCAACTTTAATGCCAAGAACGAGTACGAAATGATCCAGAATTACAAGATCTTGCAAGATGTTTTCAACAAGCTCAAAATCCAAAAGGTACAGTGCATGGCCATACTCCTCTCTAAGAAGCTCCACACACGCAGTTCACTTTTGCATTGCAACTTCGGGGGACTTACGCTGCGTCAATGTGATGCAGTATATTGAAGTCAATAAGCTTGTGAAAGGACGGCCCTTGGACAACCTTGAGTTTTTGCAATGGCTAAAACGCTACTGCGATTCTATCAATGGGGGCATCGTCAGTGTCAGGTGTGTGGGGTTCGAACTCCTCCTGATTTGTACTGCAGAAGTAGTTTCGTAGCTGGAGTGTTGCAAGTGTGATCACTCCACAGCCAGCTTACTTGAACGTCTTGATGCTCCTAATTGGGAGTAATGCAGGACTACATGTACGGGCGTTACTCACTGTGGTGTGATGTTCTGCATTGCTTGCGTTAGAAGAGCACCCTTGATTCAGCTCATCAAGGGGGGCTAATGGTCAAAAGCTTCCGGGCTTGTGCAGCTATAATCCAATTGATAGAAGGGACTTAGGGAAGGGCGGAAAGGAGGCTAACAAAAGAGCAGCATCGCAACCTCAACCTAACGGGAGCCATACAGCTGTTAGAGCCAGCCACGCCGCTGGTCGAGCTCTTACAGGAGCTGCAGCTCGCAGCCGTAAGTAAATTGCCTGTCTCACTTTTGTCAAGGATCATTTGTACGTTCATGGAGCAGTCAGAGTGCCAATGACTGCGTGATAGATGTCCACCTGAGTTACGCTGTCATGAGGTGTGAGCATAGCACCTTGACAACTGGAGCAGTCAGAGTGTGAATACGATTGCGTGACAGAAGTCCACCTGAACTAACCTGTCATAACATGCATGCACAGCACCTTGGCAAGATCAGAATGATTGCATCAGTGAATGGCACTTGCATGCGTCTACGCTCTCTACCTCACAATACCTGACTCTTCTGGGGAGGATAAACATGAAACAATGCGCAAGAATAAATACATATATTGTCCAATTGAGTAGCATGTGTCTGAGTAGTTTAGAATGCTCTGACAAGCTTGAAAAACTCAGCGAGTGAAGAAAGGTTGCCAAGTGAGGAGGTTTCACCAGTCTTGTTAGTGGGAGTAATATTCCTGCGACTGCTGCTTCAATAACAGTATCTTCGGCGTACCACTATTATTACATGAAGAGTAGCCGTACTTATTTTCTTCCATTTTGATGCAGCTCGAGGAACTTCTATCAGGCAACCATCTTCGACTCTTAACAATAGAAGTATATGCCTGCCGGCCGACGACAAACGTGTACAAGAGCTGAATGAGCAGGTTAGTTGCTCAAGCCCTCTGAGGGATGCTACTCAACCTGGTTGAAGTCATATAGACGGTCCTCTTGTGCGTTGCTTCAACGCTTCAGCTTGCGTAGGGTCGACAGAAGACTCCAGTAGGAGAACATGGTCTTAAGGAATGTGGTATATATAATTTGTGCTGATGTGTACAGGTCACGGAGTTAAAGCTGCAAGTTGACAGCGCAGAAAAGGAACGAGACTTTTACTTTTCCAAGCTGAGGGACATAGAGATTCTTTGCCAGAATCAAGAAGTTGTCGACTTGCCGGTATGTACTTTTTGTTTGCAACTCGCAGGATGTTGAAAGATATGTTCTCACTATATAATGTTCTTTTTAATATTATACAGTATTAAATGCAAGCCATTGCAGATGAGCATTGAAGCAGGAGGAAGTATGTTAAGCCAGCTGAATGATTGCAATAGTCTCATTCTCTTATTGCATCTCCTAGCAAAAGATTAAGACTTATCATGCTTAGGACTTATTTTTCCTCCAAAGGCAGATGAGCTCATTATTCTGCAACACTGTGGCACTCTTGGCAGTTTGTGGCCGCATGCCAGAAGATCTTGTATGCCACTGATGACAGTGAAGCTGTCATTAACGAAGCTCAAGCTGTCATTACAAAGGCGGGACAATCTCGGGAGAATGGAGGCAATGATGCAGAAGATAACACTCCGCGCTCCGCTGCAAGCGATGCAGCTCCCTCGCCTGCCAAGCCTTACTCGTTTTCACCATCTAAAAGCCCGCCGTGCTCACCTCAACTGCTGACTCCTAGTGCAAGGGTGCAATAGCTGATGCAGCTCATGCAGCTGCAGTGCACGACTTGTACAGTATGACCATATGGACTATCTAGCTTACTGTATTCATCTTCACTTATGTATGAACTGATAATGCAATCTCACATGAGAGTGAGATTCATTTCACATTCGTAAGTGCAAGACTGTCGTCTCAAATTTTGGCCTCAAACGACATATATGCTTGAAAATCCAGTAGTGTTTACTGGGTTGTCCGAAGCAGTCAGACTGTCTAATCTAGACGACGTCGAAGGCACGGTAATATGCAATGACGCTTCGAGGGACGTTGCAAGGTGTGCTGGCATAATACTAAAAATTTCCAAAAATTTCGATCTACGATATGCACATATCAGGAAGTTCTTCGCTGTCAACTTTTAGCGCGAGTGGACTTTAAGCATGCATATCGAAGCAACTTCAATCGCTCGTCAATCGTGGCCTATTATTTAGGCCTGCTGCATGCTCGCTCGACTATGATAGCATGAGACTTTCATTGCTGAGGGTATCTTTGTAATGCTTGCTGTCAGGATACATACCCGATAGCCCAAGCTTAGGGGCACTATTTCGTTTCAGGCCAAGCTGCTTCAGGTCGTCTTGTCACTTTCTGACAGATGTGGAACATGTTATGAGCGAGGCTTGGTCAATCAACGTCATGGCTAATAATATATTTGCCGCTTTTATGCACACCACAGATGCACATCATAAATGCCATCAGAAAACAGAAGCAAGTGTGACGGTTGCTGGTGCTAGAAGTCGTAAGATCATCACAGGGCACGACACAAGGCCAAGACAAATCCACTCTGAGCATACTCATACAGTAAATCTTTGTTTAGACAGTGAAGCCAAAGCAACATTTGGACTACGAGGGAAGGAGGAAGTGACGACTGCTGACAAAGCTGGACCTGTTAAGAGAAAATACCGATTGAGTACGGATTTAGTTTCAAAAAAGTTGCAGCCTAGCATGTCTACCACATCCCTTGTCTCTAGAAGTGCATCAGTTGTTCAGGCTAATAATGAAGACAAGCATAACCACGTCGCTTCAATGCCTACGAAAACTGCAAAGCTATGTACAGATAAACTTGAACCTAACGAGCAAGAGAATATCACAGAAGCATCATCTGAACGAGGGCTTTGCCTAGACAAGGGCCCTTCTCGATGGGGAAAGGACGCTGTGAGTAGAAAACGTCAATGCAGAGATAAAGTGGGAGATATACCAGAACCTGCTAACTGGAAGGATGTCTTGGCTGGTTTAAGGTATCCATTGAATCCTCCCAGTGCTGGTCAGTGCAGCAACATCTGTTAGTCACTAAGCCTGAGAGCTCATGCCTCATCCATGAAAATTTGAACAGGACATTGCTGTCATTCCTTCTTGATTGCGAGTACTCGAGTTGACACTGTCCTTCATCTGGCCTTTTCTATGAAAGAAAGTGTCAAAACATTGTGAGTTGACGTAAATTAACACTTTTCCAACCCGGACTGTGCTGATTGGTGCTCATACATATGTTTTCCCTCTGAGTGACAATACCTTGACAGCAGTACTCTTATTTATCCACTCGTAGCAGTCAGCTTGTCAACTGGCTATTGGTTGCTCCGCCGAGTGGCCACTGAAGGCGGATCAGGCACAAACACCATAACAACCACTGTTGTGCTCAATTGATGGGCCTGCAGGTCCATGAGGGCGGCAAAGGACGCCCCTGTCGATCTCTTCGGCACTCGCCAGGTGCTTGTCTCTCAAGCCTCCTCCACTTCTGTTGACGAATCTTGCTGGCCGACATTGATGTCATACCTTTCATTACAACATGTACAGAGACAGGCTACAGCCGGGACAAGTTTTTAACAGACATCAGTGCTACCTCCTGCAATCGTTTTCAAATGCTTGCTTTTGTGCGTGATAAAAGAACCTTCTTCTTAATCAAGTCAGCAGGGTTGCAGCATGCACACAAAGATGAAATGTACCATTTCCATAGTTCTGTCTCACTGCAAGCTCACAGCAAGGCCCGGTTGCTGAGGACAGCAGCTGAGCCGGTTTTGATGGCAGAGTGAGAGCACATATGCAATTACGTGCGCGATTGCTGCCGCCCTTGCCCCCGCTACTCGACTGAGGCAGGAGGCCAGGCCCATTCGCTGAGACCAGACTGTCCCGTGCGCAGCTGGTGGATGCAGGGGCTGAGAGAGAGGTGCAGGAATTCCACGCGCTCGTGGCGGCCATGATCAGCTCCCAAACGCGCGACCAGGTGACAGCTGCTGCCATGCACAGGTTGCGAGCACTGCCTGGCGGGCTGACGGTGCGCCAGGTGGCAGACCCTGCTTGCACGCTCGCCACTCTGGAGGATCTGCTTCGGCCGGTTGGCTTTTACCGGTACTGCCTTTTGGGCTCAGCCTCCATTTGCCTCCAGTCTAGGTGCAGTTTTTTCACAACCTAGCCTGCGGACCACGTGGGAAGGGAGTTTGTGATGGGGAGTGCAACTCTAAGCTCCCTTGGTCCAGGAAGTAAGAAAGCATGTGTGGTGCTGTATGTGGATCCATGTCGTCGTCTGGAGGAGACTCCCATGCTCATGCAGTGGTGGATGTATATGCCATCTCCATGGCAGTCGATAATGCTCAACAAGTGATTGCTGGGGGGTGTCCCTTGCCTAGGGGAGGGGAAGGCCGCTGGGACGAAAGCTTTTTTGCATCCTTTCTCCAGTTGCTCGTCTAGAATCCCATGTCAACCCCCAGCCGGTGATTGTTATTCCTTTCCTTAAATGCGCGTGTGTTACGACAGGCATGGGCTGCGTGCGGTTCTGACATGACCTGTGTGCCGTGGTACGTGTATTTTTGGTGATGTGTGCGCCTTTGAAGGCAGAAGGCGAAGCAGCTGAAGGGCATCGCCGCCCAGCTGAGTCAGCACCCCCATAACGGGAGAGTGCCAGATCGTCTGGACGAGCTGGTGCGACACCTGTCTCTCTTGCTACCAATATTCTGCGGGAGGGAGGTCCTGGCTCCTCAGCCAGGACGCGTCGCGAGCTGGCCCTTGTGGACAACGTTCCGGTCATGCATGGTGCTTCCCTATCAGTTAGACGCAAGCCGTGTCCTGCATGGTGCACACATGCACCGAAAATGGCATTGCGTTTGTGTTACATACCAATTCCTCCTTCCATCCGTCAAGACAATACATATCAATTCCTCCTTCTACACATCTGTCAAAACAGTCAACTAAAACAGCGTAACATCGAAGTTGTGTTAGTACTCGGGGGGGGTAAATTCAAATCCTTCTCAGCTGTCAGCAATGCTACAGTCTGTCCAGGCAAAAAACATAGTGCATGTTGTCATTCATGCATCCAGTAACACTTCGAGAGAGAATAGAAGAAGAGGAAGAAGGCGATGTAACTTTGGGTCTGAAAGTAGCTGCAGCGTGCAAGGGCTCTACAGAGTGCAAGTCTGGGCTTAGTGAGGGTCACGCCTCTGGCTCTAACTCCTTGTTGGACTCGGCTCTTTGTAGGGCTCGGCTCCTTGTAGGACTCAGCTCTGGGTGTCACTGGTGAAGGGGTTGGAGCTTGTTGCTGTAAAGGTGCAGGTGCTAGAGGAGGACCAGGGCTGGCTGACGTGAGCACGCGCACTCATGTGTACTGGATCATCTCATGTATCTGGAGTTCCAGTGTGTTGCCCTCTGGTGTGTGAACGTGGTGTGGTGTTTCTTTCGGCCCCGGCTGCTGAGGTTCCTTCCCAGCCTCTGGAGTGTCTGATTGACGGGACGGGAACTGAGCAGCCAGCTCCTGCAGTGGAACTTTTCATCGCCTTTCCCGAGGCTCCTTTCAGTCTCTGGAGTGTTTGACTGGCAGGACAGGGTCTCAGCAGCCAGCCCCTGCTGTGGAGGCTGACAACGTTGTTGCTGGTCTACTCTCCTTCTGCAGGTGAAATTCCCCGGGGTGGGGCCAAAAGTCGCTCTACTCGTGCTGCTGGTGGCGTTTGACCGGTGTGTGTGCTGCATAACCCCCCCGTTCTTCTCTGCGGTGCTTGCTCATAATCTAAAGCTCCCGTCGAACTAGAGACTGCCAGACCCTCCTCGCACGTGATTGTATGACAGCCACCTGGCTGACGAACACCCCCACTGCCCACGCCCTTCTCGTCCTTCTGTTCTTACGTCTTCCACCCCTCAAGTTTTGCAAGTTTTGTACATCCATATTTGTTATTGAATATAATCATGTCTTAGCCTGTCCAGATCTGAATACGACTGCCGGCTATCAGAGCTCGCCTCCTCTTCTGAAAAGCAGGGACCACATGGTGTGGGTCCTCCGTGGCGGGAGTTTCACGCCCTTGCGAAGTACTGATGTCTGGAACCTGATGACATCAAGCGATGGGTGCAGGAAGGAGGAGGGCATGATTGTCGACACCCATGTGCGAAGGGTGTGTGGGCGTCTCGGTTGGGTTCCACCTGGCACTGCTGTGGAGCATGTCAGGACAGCGGTCCAATCGTGGCTGCCGAAGCCTCTGTGGGCAGAAGTGAGCCTCCTATTGGTGGGTTTTGGTCAGCAGGTAAGTTGTCACACGCCTCCCTGTTGTCAGGCAGGATATAGACTTTACTGATTCCCCGATCTGCACGTGGTTGGGTAACATTATATACAAACAACAATAGGTTCTTGCTCCCCAGGGTAATAGTTACTGCAGGTTATACTAGCTAGAAAAAGATGCTTTAGCTAACAGCCTCACTAGCTCTCAACTGTTCTCAGGAATGGGCACAAGAACTTCTTGCTATCCAACTATCCGGCATTTGTGTGTGTGCCATCAGTTAGGCTCTCTCCTTCAGTGGCCTTCAGTGATTGAAGTGCATGCTGTGCAGGTGTGTCAACCATTGCGACCAAAATGTAGCGAGTGCAGGTTGAGTGCAATATGTCCTTCCGCTTCTCCAGCCAGTACCACCTGCAACACTACTTTCTGGTGATTGTAACCGCCAGAAGACTCACGAATTGCTAGCCCTTATCTAGTGCATAGTTGTAAAAAGATGTGGAATTACATGTAGATACAAATAATAAAGCCAGGAGGGTTATGTATACATCACATGTACAGAAACTACTTTGCTTTTGCATTTTACCTTATTTGTTCCTATTGATACAAAGCGTGTCAGTGAGTGTAAATTTTATGGCATACATTTTGCATTCTGCGGCCTTGACAATTACTTTGTTTGCAGGATTTACATAATTAATGTCCCTCCTCAAAAAATTACTCGTGCTCCAGCAGTGAGCTTTTGTATTATCAACATTGCCACATCTAAATTTTGCACATTGCGGAGCTTGTATGCTGCCATGACGACAAAACAGGATGCAACTCGCAGCTGATACTACCAGATATTGAAATCTTTTTCCAATTAATGCATTAGCTGGTGCGCTGTTCATGTGAAAAAGATGAAAAGAACTAGAGTTTGATATCAATGTCGCACCTGCAAACTTAAGAGATGTAATCAACACGCTCCTCAAGCAGACTCCACATCCTTTTAGCAAATATGACAAACAGCCCAAAGGAACTGCTTGATCAGCGAAGTGCTCAGTAGCCAGATACAGGGACCAACTTCTGTTTTTTTTTGATGCATAAGCATCATCGGCAAGGGTTTTACTCCAACCCCCATGCCGAAACTTAATGCCAATGAAATTCTATGCAGACGATTCAGCTGCAGCAGTAGTCTTCTGCAATACCGAGGTCGTGTACAGAACTTGCCTGCAGGTGAATGCTGAATACTAAATCACACCTACGTCAGCTTAAGATGCCAGCAAGCTACCTCACGCGACCTTTGTCCAACCTTTGAAGCAGATTCGACACTGCAAGCCAGTCAGTGCCAGAAGAGCACCCCCTCACCATCTTATACACACGTTGAGAACATATAGCCGTCACAAAAATGAAGGCAGAGACGTAACCCATCAGCACCCAGCATCTCACAAATGCTTCTCTCTAAATCCTACCTCCCCAAACCCTAATAGCCTTTCACCTCCTGTTGCTCCGTCTATAATCATCCTCATCCGTCCTATACCGTTTGTCCCCTCCTCTTGCATCTCTGTCATCTCTTCTACTGTTTCTCTCCCGCGTCTCTCCTTCTTCTTTGACAACCCTTTCACTTCGTCGGTCCCTGTTGTAGTGATATATTTCACCCCTCTCTTCACTGGGGCTTCTGTCCCTTGTCTCCCACCTGTCATTTTCTACTGCTTTTCTGCTTCCACCTTCCTTAACCACCCTTTCCTTGTCAGAGCTATGCTCGTCCTTCTCTACTTTAACATTCCTTCTCTCAACCTCCCTTGACCTCTTCTTTTCCCTCCGCTCTTCTTCCTCCAACCGTTGCCTCGCCGCTTCCTCTTCCTTCAGCCTCTCCTTCTCCTCGCGCTTCAATCTCCTCTTCTCCTCTTTCTCTTCCTTTTTCTTTTCCTTTTCTTTTCGCTTCACCTCCTTCTCGTAAGCAAGCTCATCCTGTCTCTTCTGCTGTTCTGCCATCTCTTTTGCCATTATCCTCTCCTGCTTGCGCTGCTCTTGCAGATCCCGATCAAAAGCCTCTCCCTCCTTGATATCCCCAAGGCCAAAGGCATCCTTCAACCTTTCCATAGCCTTCTCCTTTCGAGCCGCAATATGATGCGTCTGAACATCCCCAACCCTGTACACAGAAGCACGTTCAGTAGTAAAACAATCAAAAACTGGGTCACATAAACGAACTTGTGCCCTTAAAAACCTACAATAGGTACGTTGTTATGCTTAGTCATCCGAAACACAGCATAGATAATGTGCTTGAATTGTGCCAGGGTTGTGGCAGGATAAAGCAATAATTGGACTAGGCCTGGCCAGAAATACCCCGCATCACGTCATAAGGGCCGGTCGTAGCTCCAGTATTTGATTTGAAAATAAGAGACACAAAAAGGTTTGACAAAACAAACCAGCTCTTAGAAGGTGTTCATCCTGGGGGACATAGAGCACCGTACCCTGCTTGCTTCAGCATCAGAAAAACCTCGCAAACCTTAGGATAGGGCCCTACCAGATAGATCAAGGGCCTGAGTGCTATGTGCAGCAGAGACGGTGATGAGAAATCGGAACATGAGTCAATAGACCGTCACTTCAAGGTCGAAGTGTCTTAAAGCGCTACCTTTTAGCTTCGGTGGACGCTCCATCGTCAGTATCACCAGCAGCTTCTAGCTGCTTTCGGACTTCTGCCACACGCTCCTGAATCTCTTCGTCGGTGTAGCCCTGCTCAAGCAATGTCTCCTCCAGAAGCGCCAACTTCAGCTCTAACTGTCTCTTCCTATCATGCTCGAGTATATCTTTATTGGCCCTTCTCGTTATTCCCCCAGCCCCCTCCCCCTCTTGAAACTCTCTGAACTCAACTTTGCCTCCGCGGCCACGAAGGAAAAACTTATTAGCCTGAACATACCCACTTGTTCCTGAACCTCTCGCTGTCTGCAGACCTATACCATTGTACATCTTGCCACCTTTGAAAACGAGAACAACTTTGTTATTGATCTACCGAGGAGAAGTCAGTGCACCTGTTTCTAGCTTTTACTTTAGAGTGCATGTCGCGTAGATTTTTGGCATGAGTTTTAGTCTCGTACTCCACTTCGCACCCGTACTTCCAGCACCATATGCGGTCCGTGCGCTAGCCGTCCTAATATCGAGTTGAAAGGTACTTGTCTTTGATATAATAACATCCGACCTCCACATTGAATGATGTCGTTTTCAAGATGTATAATTATCGCACATGTGAACAACGTCAACCAGGACTCGGAAGTATCGCTTTTTTCTGCTTTTTCCTTCTTTTTTCGGTGCCCATTGGTGCCATCGGTGCCATATGGTGCACAGCTGTAACAGCTGTAGCAGTCAAAGTCAAAGATAAGTATTCCACCAAATTCCTCGACTTGTGGGGCTCGATGTCATTGTCGGTGCTGATCGCTGCAAGTCGTTGCCATCAGGTTGCCATTCTTCAACGCAGTGGTTCGGCTGGAGCACGCTGGACCAGGCTCGAGGTTGCTGGAGGTCGTAGAATATCGTTCCCTCGACGCGCACTTTTCCTGCAGTTAGCGTAAAAGAGCTGATCTCTTCCATAGTAGCAACTTGTGGTGGGGGCTTGTTTGTTATCATCTTATCAGACAGTACGAGCAAGCATTCTCTTATATTTGGCGGAAAGGGTCTTTTAAGTTGTTTGCATTGCGATACATATACGTTGTGTTATCAGTTGTGGTTGATATCTACCACTTACATATCCGTCAGTGCTCCATATATTCCATAATGGGCCTGAAGGGGGTAGACCTTATCTATTCTAGGCCTCGCTAGATGAGAAAGTTTTTTTGCGGTGTACATACAGAAGGTTGCCAAATTTGTATGTTAAGAAAACTCTTGCGTGCTCTTCCGCTCTTCTGTTGACCATCATCCGAGCCTGCTGCAGGAAACCCTAGCACTCTAGTTGTCTCACTTCTGTAGCAGATTTTGTGAGCCTCCTTCAGTTCTCGTGCGAGAGGTGTTGACCTGGAGTTTGGTTGGATGCATTCCAATCAAACTCTCAATAGGTGCTACAAACCTGCTGTCGACGAGAACATTATGGTGCTGCGAGATTTCCATCTACCTGAAGCCGAACAAGAAGCATCTGCGATTTAGTACTACAGGGCTTATTCTTGCCAAGAGGAAGAACTATAATGGAACTGAATCCTGTTACCTTTGTTCTCTTATTTGTGGTGCTTACCTCCGGGGGCTGGCTACTGACAAAGTGAGTGGTTCACGGGCCTTCATCCGTCAGGGAACAGAAGCTAAGGAGCACAACAGAGGAGGGAGGAACATGGTTATTCTTATAATGCTGATCTCAGGTTATCATGTCCATTTAGTAGTACACTTGGAAATAACCTTAAGCAGCTTCAAAGCAACTTTAGTGTGGAAGAAAACAAAGACTGCATCTGGAAATGACATACCGCCTCTGCATTCTGCTTTTATGGGTTCCGCATCCAGTCTAGTCTGTCCCATACACACTAAAGCAAGGGAAGGGGAAAGCGCTGGGTTAGAGCGTACTCGGTCAGAGTTAGCACCATACCAATGAATCGCTTGCGTAAGTGTGTCAACTGTTGTTAGGTCTACAGCCTGTTTAGTGGCCCCAGTATGGTCAAAGTACCCCATATGGCTCTCATGAACATGGTGATGTAGGCAAGGAATGGTTAGTGTGCTATGTATCTCTTGCTTGCAAGCTTCAACTTGACAAGTGAGTATATCAGCTGGTGCTGATTGCGAACATGCTGTAGGAGCATAGTACGGGGCTTCTAGGAAAGCGAGGACGTATTTCCTTGTAAACTCGGCTTTTCAGAAACTGGCATTTCAGAGAGTCTCAGCAAGCTTAGGAATGGCCGTTATGTCTCCTGAAACTCTTGTCAATGCTTTGATCCACAGGTTCCTCGGTCAAGTGATAGCTGTGATAGTTGCAGCTGTGACTGGCATCACTGTCAAATGTCGCGTTCTGGGCTTTACGCGCGTGAAGGATGTGGAGCTTACATTCAAGAAGGTGCTTAGCAAACACTGTCTCCCGCTCTTTCCTGAGTGCATGGGGATGTTGACTTAGGAAGCAGCATGATGTTTGTTCGTGAGATGAGTTTTAACTACTTCCTTTTGCTCGGCATGGAGGAGATCAGCTCAGTTCTCAGCTCAATACTTGATGTCTCTCGTGGCCTGCATTGGCAACTTCGCGGGAGTGGGGTGCAGAACTTGCATGAAAATGTCATCGAATAGAGTGCTTCTTACTAGAGTTGGTGACTAACTTTTTTGAGCTCTGATAGCAACCTAGGGATGAAGGAAGAGCTGCTCTTGTCGGTTCTGCTATGTTGTTTAGGAGCTTGAGGAACAGGAGAAATGGGATTGTTTTGTCCGTGCAAAGGTGGAGGTGGTCTTTTGTAGGTTATGACAGAATCTTGCTTGACTGAGGGATATGATTTTGACAGGACAGCACAGCTTACTGTTTCAGGGCAACATGCAGTTGACTTGTCAGTTGACTTGTCAGCCCCCTTTCTGGTTCACTTGGGCTCATCCTCCGCTTCCTAGACATTCGGCTATCAAGTATGGTGTATCTCTTCCCCGTGGGGCTCCTTCAACCCTGCACTTCTAGACAGGGACTAAGGCAACCGGCAACCAGTCATGAGCACTTTCCGTCTTCTTTAGCTTTTGTCACACTTGTGGTGTGCACGTGCAGGGCCATATCAAGTACCTCTATGTCCGAGAGATCAAGTTTGGTGTTCACTCCTCCATTAGGTCGCTGCGTCCCGGCTGGCGCTCGTTGATCCTCCTGCTGCAATTCGAGGACGTGGAAGTTGTGCTAAGAGGGAAGGCGCCCCCGTCTCGGAAGCCCAAGCCCGAGCGAAGCAGCAGCAAGGGCAAGTCCAAGTCTGGGATGTGGGGGACACCCTTGGCAGTAGCCAAACACGTCCACCTTACTATTATTGACCTTGCCATACAGACTGAGAAGGTACCAACAGACACTCACTCTCCACCTTGGGACAGGAAGAGTGTACCCTATCAGGTGCCAATCGCATTCTCCCGATCAAGCTCTGGAGCCCCTGTCATACAGCTGTCAATCAAAGGGAGCAGCTAGCCCATCACTGAACCACATGTGCATATGTAACAACCGTTTGCATGTTTTGTGTGGTACATGGGAGCAAAACTGGGCAAAACCCTATACTAAGTTTGAGTAACTCTTAGGTTGTCACTAGAGGACTCTCATGGCTCTGCAGACTGCGCAGACTCAGCAGCGGCCATAGCAAATATTCAGCCGCTCCATCAGCCTTGATCCGCATGCCTGACACCTGTTGCTCCTTCTCTCATGCAGCATGTGCGATGCTTGACCTTCTCGGCTGCTGCTTCGGCACGGGCTCTGGTTCTGATGCGAACGCTGTTCTTGCTCTCTCTCTCTCTCCCCCTCTGGCAGCTCCCGGGTGTCACAGTGCATTTCGAAGATGTGTCTCTGAAGGCTGTCACTCGCAGCACCAAAGGGGCCCCCAGCTTGCACTTCCTCGTGGACTGTGCTCCGTGCCACGTCCTGTACAACGGCACTAGGAGTGGGACAGATAAGCAGCGTAGAAGCCTCAACCTGTTCCTGAGAAGGAAGCGGAACGATCAGACGATGACGTCTCTCGTGAAGCTTGAGCTGTTCACAGCCGACGTCAGATTCAACCACGACCGGTATTGGCCCCTTCCACCCCCTCTCCCCCCGTCCCGCCTCTCCCTTCCCCCCTCCTTCCTCTGCCCTGCCCTCTCCCTCCTCCATCCCACCCAGCCACCCACCCACCGACCACCCACGACCTACCACTCTGGTCGTCACATCTGCAATCTCCTGAGGCCTTGCCAGACGTGGTTCACTTTGTGTCTGACTGTGCTCAAGGATGACAGCTGTCGCTGGAGTAGTCCTCGTCAACCAACTTTGAAAACTGCAAAAGCCCCTCCCTTTGATGGTGCATTGCCCTCACAGAGACTGCCTGCCAACTCCAGCTAGTTACTCCACAGTCAGCCCTAATATACAAACATCGAACAGTATTCAAACACCGGAGGTGGCCCCTCCTGGTCGGGTCCCACGAAAGGCTGGAAGGGCGAGAGGCTGGCAGACTAGTGCTGGCAGACTGGGGCTCACTCTCTCTGCGGTCCTGTGAAAAGCACTTTGTATGGCTGCGCTTAGCTGGTGCTCGTTGCCTCGTGCAGGCAAGAAGGCGTGCAGCCCAGGGAGGTGAGCGTAAAGGTGGGGGACCTGCACCTGCTGGCCAACGAGCAGCTCTTTGACCTGCAGTCTGCTGCAAAGAGCGCCGCGGGCAGCACTGGCAGCAGCCCGAATAAGGTGCCAGCCCTGCTGCCTGTCAGCAACAAGGCAGCGCCACCGCCAGCAGCCGCAGCAGCAGCAGCAGCAGCAGCCGCTGCTGCAGCAACCGGACAACAGAATCGGCTGACACTCCCTGACCTCGTAAGCTCACCTGCTCGACGCTCTGTTGCCCCGAGCCCTCGCGCAAGCAAATCTGAACCACAGCAAATGGGATGATGACCACTCGCGATCGCCTTGGCGAGGCTAGTCTTATCTGCCCCATGTTCTTGTCTGTTCTGCAGGCCACTCTGCATCCACCCTACCCAGCTCCACCGTGGAAACACACAAAACGCTCTCGCTCACGTGTCGCAATCTGCCTCCAGAACGCATGGTGTACTTTGTCGCAGAGCGTGCTTTCATATGGGACTTTACTACGCCATTCAGCCTGCAGCTGGGAGGCTCAGGATGAAACAGAGCGGCAGGCAAGACAGCCTCTTGACAGGGTTTCAGCTTAGCGGAGCTGAGCTGTCTCTCCTTCTGCCGCAGGTCAACGTGGAGGTGGCCCGAGTGCGGGTGGTGGTGGAGTACGAGCAGAGGTCGCTGGAGAACGAGATTGCTGGCATCGCCCTGCTGGCAGAGAAGGTGGAGGACTCGGAGGCCCGCACGCTGCTGGAGTGCAAGCTGCTGTGTGGGCAGCTTCAGGTGTGCGGCCGCTGCCACTTGTCACTTCCCACGTGCCAGGGCCGTCAAAGCAGCCCTTCTTTCATGTCCGCGTGTCAGCGTGCGCTTGCTTCAAAAACCCGAGTTCTGTGCTTGGCAATAAATAGGGATACTGCAAGAGGAAGGAAGGACTTCTTGGCTGTAGCTCGACTCACTGGAGCTCTTGCCGTGTGTGTCGCGCCTGCATGTGTGCGTTGGCAGTTTGGGCGTAGCGCCGAGGTTTCGCTGCTGGGAGCGTCAGCATTCGCTGGCTTGATGACGATCACAATACCTGCTGAGGTAGGTTGCCCTTTGCCTCCCCCCGCCCCCCTCCCTCCCCCCCTCCCTGTACCTTCTCTTGGATTAACGATACGGAGGCGAGCCATTCACGAACTCAGTACCCAGCCATGGCTGCTATGAATCTCATTGGAGGAAGGGGACGCAAGGTCCTATGGCCGCTGCATGCGAGGAGGCCTCGTAGGTTAGGCTTATGTGGCACATCAGGCAGAGTAGCGCGGGTGGCTGCACCTATGTTCGTCTGTTGCTTGATCTCCTGCAACCCTCCCTCTTCGCTGCTGTCTGTGTAGAGAGCGAGTCCGCAGACGGCAGCATGATCCTGCTTAGTACAGCAGTGCAATGTTATGAAAGGGGGTTTAAGGGTTTGGGCTTCAAGTCACGTAGTCCCCAGCGTCTTGTCCACGTACACCTGTCTGAAGTCACCATCACGCCGGCTGCGCTCCACCTTTCTCTCCTCCTCTCCTCCTCTCCCGCTGCAGCCCCAGGCAGCCGTTGCGGTGGCGGCCCAGACGAGGCTCACGGGCTTGTGCTGCACAGTCCTGCCCGGCACATGCCAAGCCTGGATTTCCTCCACGCTGGCACTGCTGGAGAAGAAGCGTGGGCATCCGAAAGAGAAGGCACCCCCCCAGGGTGCGGACGTGGAGCAGAGTCACAACAGGCAGGCCGCGGAGAAGAAGGCGCCCAAGCAGCCCAAGCTGCGGAGGAAAGTTGCGTGGGACGTGTCGTTCTCGGCCCCCTCCAGCTGCATCGTCCTTCACGGGGCGCAAGTAGACGTGACTGTGTACAAGGTGAGTGGTCCAGGCAGTGGCCTCGGCTCCTTCCACCCCTCGAATCTTCCCAGTGGCACCTCTCTTTGCCTGTGGCAGGGGCGCTGACTTTGGCTGTTGCCCCGTGAACTGCACGACGTTTAGAGCATGACTATACGAAACCTCGGGTGCCTCTCTCATGTTCAGAAGTTGAAGTTGCATGCCGAGGCGGAGCTCTGCTTGCCCTCTGCCGGCCCTCTGTTTGCTGGCCCTCTGCTGCGCCAGCGGCTCCCACCTGGCGCGTGCGCCGCCGCAAGGGCTGACACGTGGCCACATGTGCTCGCAGGTGGAGGTGGACAACGTGGACGCGTGCCTTCACCGCGCAGCGGGCAGCAGCCACGCGCGAGCCCAGGCAGAGCTGGGAGGCGCGCGCGTGGTGGTGCACGCGGGCGCCACCAGGAGCTGGCCCTCCGCGTACAAGACCATGCTGGGGCAGCGCTCCTTGGCGGGTGGGGGCATTCTGCTCGCGTGCGTCACGCGCGTGGCATTCGAGCACGGCCTAGCGGCGCCGGACACGATTGACGAGGCGGCCACGGGCGAGGAGGGCGGCATGGGTGGCGAGAAGGTGACGCTGCAGGTGGGGCTGAACGAGGCCGCCGTGTACCTGTCGCTGCCGCTCGTGCAGGACCTCCTGGAGCGCGCCTCTGCCCTCCAGCGGTTTGCCAAAAGCGCGCTGCTGCTGCGCAAGAAAAGGCCCAAGAGCAGCGGCACCAGCACCAGCACCAGCACCAGCAGCGCCGGCAGCAGCAGCGGCAGTGGGGGCGGGGCGGGGGGCGGCGGCGCAGGAGGCAAGAAGGGGGGGGTGGCCAAGAAGGTGCGGCGCCTGAAGCTGGCCCTGAGCAGCCTGCAGCTGTGCTACGACCAGGCAGAGGAGGTGCAGGCGGCCGTGGTGAAGGACCCCAAGAAGGTCAACTTTGGCAGCCAGGGGGGCGAGGTCGTGTTCCGCGACACCACCGACGGCGAGACGCGCACGGCCGTTGTGAGCCCCGTGGAGTTCGAGGGCAAGCTTGTGCCGCACATGATGTGCCGCGCGTCCCTCAGGGTGGCCCGCGTGGAGGCCTCCGTCGACGCGGAGGAGGGCACCACGCGCGCCAAGTTTGAGAGCCTGCGCCTCGCCTACTCCGAGAAGGACCTGCAGTACGGGTCCGTCCTGGCCAAGGTGTGCCTGTTTCGCGCGCCCATGGGCTGGCTGGTGTTCCGCGAGGGCGACCCACGGGAGGGCATTGCCAGCAGCCTGCTCCTGTCCTCTCATGGGCTGGAGGGCCGCTGGGAGCCCGACGCGCACCTCTTCCTCCACCATGCCAGCGTCACGCTCAAGGCCATCCTCCAGGCCAACAAAGCCCGCGCCTCTCATGACGCGGGGGCCGAGCTCGACGAGCGCGGTGCAGCATCAGGATCAGCAGCCGCAGCAGCAGCAGCAGGAGGAGGAGGACCTTCGGCTGCGGCAGCGGACGTCAGGGAGGACGCTGCAGCATCAGCCGCCGGCCATTCTGACGCGGGGGCGCCCTCGTCCTCCCACGCGCCCCAGAAGGAGAAGAAGAAGAAGGGCGGCACGCCAGTGACTGTGATCGTGGACATGGAGGACCTCAGCTTCACGGCGGACCTGGCCGACGGGGTGGAGGCGTTTGTGCACGCCCACGCGCTCTTCTCGGAGGACGCGGGCATCGGGGTGCTGCTGGAGCAGCTCCAGCTGGACCTCAACCGCAACACGGTGTTTAAGAGCGACTCCTTCCAGGTGTCCCGCATCCCCTCCAAGCAGGCTGCCCCTGCCCCTGCTCCTGCTCCTGCTCTCGCTCCCGCTCCCTCTCCTTCCCTGTCTGGCGGTTCCCAGCACATGCCTCGAGAGGCGCATGCACGCAGGGACAGCAGCAGCAGCAACAGCAGCAGCACCAATTTGGACCAGCAGCAGCAGCGGCAGCAGCAGCAAGAACAGCAGGGGCAGCAGCAGGAGGACGACAGGCCCCCGTGGGACTTCCTGGTGAAGTGCCGAGGCTCCAGAATCATCCTGCCCTACAGGCTGGAGCTGAGAGCGGTGGAAGATGCGGCCGAGGAGACTTGGAGGGCCTTGAAGCTGCTAATGGCTGCTCAGAAGGAGCAGCAGCAGCAGCAGCAGCAGCAGCAGCAGCAGCAGCAGCATGGTGACGGTGCTGTGAGCAAGCCCAAGAAGCCCGCTCGCAAGAAGGGCCTGATTCGCGTCGACGTCGTTGACTTTGCGGTGGAGATGGAGGAGGAGCCCATGCAGGGCTGGCTGGACGAGCGCTACCGGCTGATGCAAAAGGTGCAGCAGGAGCTGCTCGTGCGCGAGCGCCTCCTGTCAGAGCGCGCCAGTGAGGCCGCCGCCACCCGCGCCTCCAGCAGCTTCGACGGCGCCTCCCTCAACAACGCGGAGCAGGCGCCCAGCACCGGCAGCGCCCGCACCATTGGCGACCGCGACGGCGAAGCGCAGAAGCCGCAGCAGCTGGGCGGCGGCAGTGCCGGCGACGCGTCGCCGTCCGCGGCAGCAGCAGCAGCGACAGCCAAGGACGAGAAGGGCGAGGGAAGCGGCCGGGGCTCAGCGGGACGGGAGAACAGCACTCACAATGACTGGAGCGCTGCCCGGGACCACCTGCGCACCGCGGGCTATTACGCTTACAAGGCAGCGTGTGAGGAGATCCAGGTGGACGCCGGCTCCGGCGCCAACAGGGAGGGCTTCCAGTCAGGGTTCTACTTCAGCACCACGCGGCGCTCCCTGCTGTCGCTTACGCTCTCGTCGGCAGAGCTTGTGCTGGCGCCGTTCGAGAGCCGAGAGGCCGTGATTGCGAAGATCCGGGAGGCGGACAGCGTGAGCCCCGCGCTGGAGATCCCCATCTCGCGCTTCTACGCACGCCACGTGGACCTCAAGTGCACGGGCCTGTGCCTGCGCCTGCGCGACTTCACGCACCCGCTCGTGGCCGCGACCGCGGCCACCTGCAAGACCTACGCCATCATGGCTGCCCAGGTGGGCGCTTAGCTGCTCCCTTCCCTCCGGCTGCCCTCCCCTTCCTCTCCAGGCTGCTAACCGTTGCGCTAGAGAGGGAGCGAGCAAGCGAGCATGCAAGCAGGCTCTTGTCGGCTGATAAGACGCTCGGCAGAGACCAAGTGGAGCCCGCCCACGCGTGCCTAAGTGTGTGTTGTGTGTCTTTATGTGGGTGTGGGGGCGTGTGTGCACATGTACGGGGGGGAGTGCAGGCCACAGTGTACCAGCCGCAGATGAAGAGCGAGGTGTACGTGGGGCGCTGGCGGAAGGTGGCCCTCCTGCGCTCCGTCAGCGGCTCCACCCCCCCCCTCAAGTTCTACCACGACACGCACTTGGACCTCGAGGGCGGCGAGATCTCCTACGGGGTGGGCTACGAGCCCCCCCTCTACGGCGACGTCAGCTACGCCGTCACCATCCTCCTCAGAAAAGCGGACCTGAGCAAGCGTTCCCGCCAGGCTGGCGGCGCCTCCTCGGGCGAGCCCGGGCCTGCTGGAGCTCCTGCTGCTGTGGTGGCTGCTGCTTCTGCAGGGGCCGGGACCGCTCACGGCGCTACAGCTGGCGCCGGCGCTGGCGCTGCAGAGCCGGGCGCGGCGGCGACGGCCACGCCTGCCACGCCCGCGAAGGAGCGCAGCCTGCCGTGGTGGGACCTCATGCGGTACTACATGCACGGGCGCACTGTGGTGAGCGTGCACAACTTTGCGTGGTTCCTGCTGGCCTCCGTGGACCCCTATGAGAAGGAGGACTTGTTCCACATGCTGGGCCCCGCCATGCTCTTCACTCAGAAGAAGGGCTCGCTGCTCTTCCAGTGCAAGAACTTGGAGGCGCACGTGCCGTACTCCGGTGCGTTGCCAGCTGGCGGCGCCGCGGGCGGCGGGTCCAAGCCCGCGGCCATCCAGGCCCCCCACTTCGAGCTGCTCATGCCGCTGCAGTGGGAGTGCGAGAGCGGCGCGCCCGACATGCACTACCTGCACGCGCTCCCCCGCGAGGGCCGCGTCCGCCGCCAGCTGTACGACCCATTCCGCTCGACGGCGCTCGTCATCAGCTGGCAGTGGAAGTTTTTGGACAAGCCCGAGAGCGAGGGCGTGCGCGACGCCTTCATGGCCTACTTCCGGCCCAAGGACAGCAAGCTCACGCGCACCTCCGGCAGCTGGCCCAAGAGCTACGCGCTGCCGCCGCTGCCCGAGTTTGCGGCGTCGCCCACGTTCAACCTCTCGGGGCCGGACCTGGCGTGGCTCACACGCTTCTACTTCCTCATGTACCTCTCGTCGCACAAGCTGCGCTTCTTCAGCGGCTGGAAGCGCTTCGGTGTGCCGCGCAAGGCCAAGTCGGGCAACCTGTCGCTGAGCCGCACGATGGCCGAGATGATGCTGCGCGCCGAGGTGTCGCCCGCGCGCTACCGCCACCTGCACGGTTCCGACGACGACCCCTCGCAGGGCCTCACGCTGCTCATGTCGCTCCTCAAGTACGAGATCTGCTGGAGCCGCAACCTCAAGGCGTGGGACGGCCAGGGCAAGCGCCCCGCCTGGGTCACCGCCTACCAGGGCGTGGACGCCGTTGACTTCGAGGTCGTCATCAACACCTCCGCCTCCGCCTCCGGTGCCGACGCCTCCGACGAGGACGACGAGCCCCCCCACGGGCTGCCCTCCCCCGCCGCCATCTGGGCGAGCAGGGGTGGCGTGCCCAACGGGAAGAACTCCTCGTCCTCGACCTCGTCCTCCTCCTCCTTCCCCTTCTCAAACTTCTCCGCCACCGACTCCTCCGAGGAAGCCCCCCGGCGGCCGCGCCCGCCGCACCACGAGTTTCTGATGACGAGCTCGTCCATGGTGGTGCGCAAGCAGTCCTCCAAGGGCAACACCGAGCAGCTGCGCCTCTGGAAGGTGGGCCAGCACCCCAAGTCCGCGCCCGGGCGGAGCTCCCTCGTGCCCGCCTGCCTGGAGCAGCAGCAGCGCCAGCAGCAGCAGCAGCAGCAGCAGCAGCAGGACGAGCTGAGCGACGACGAGGGGCTGGACATCCTGCTGCCAGACAGCGGCTGGCGCGTGCTCGTGTACAACCTCAAGCTGCTGTGGACCATTCGCAACCGCGACACCCTGTGGGCCTATATCACCGCCATGGGCAAGGCCTTTGCCGCCAAGAAGCCCTCGCCCTCCAAGCAGTGGGCCGCGCGCAAGCGCCTGGAGCAGGAGCAGCAGCAGCAGGAGGCGGAGGCGGAGCGCTTGCGCCAGGCGGCAGTTGGCGCCGTAAAATCTGCGCGCAGCGACGGGGACTATGCCCCTGTGGCCCTCAGCGGCGGCGGCGCCACCGGGAAGCCCGCGGTCTTCCCTAAGTCGGCCTCAGAGCCTGCCTTTTCCAAATCGACAGCTGCTCCTGGTCAGCAGCGCCTTTCCCTCCCTCCCTCCTTCCCTCTCTTCCTCCCTCCCTCGCTTCCTTTTCCACCTGTCCTCTTTTTGTCGCATGCCGCTTCCTCCCGTTGCCAACCTCGTTAGGCACGGCTTGTCCACGCCATGGGCATCCCAGAGAGCCTGAGGCTGTTTGACTAGCCATCTGCGGGCCTGCCACCGGCAGTCCAGCTGTGGTGCGAGGACGAGTCCCTAGTCTTTCGAAAGGGCGGCCCGGCCCAGTCTGGTCCTACGGACTTGAGAGAAGAGCATGTCCTTTGTCCCTTTCTGGTTTGCCCAGTAGCATCTGTGCCAGTGGCTGTGGCCTGGCCTTGCATCGTCAAGTTTCTTGTGGTTACAATCGAGCTCCTCCTTCTTTCTGCATGTTCTTCTGGTATGCTAGTGTGAGTGCGTGCATCAGCCGAGTGGTCTACAGAGGTGCTCTACTCACCACAAACGGGTGTGCGCTTGTGCTCTTCTCTTTCCTGGCTGGGACAGCAGCAAAGCAGCAGCAACAGCAGCGGCTGACGTCGGCGGCGGAGGAGGCGTCCACCATGTTCCTCATCCACATTATCCAGCCGCAGTTCAACCTCGAGTCCGAGGATGCCCACGTACGCACCTCTGCCACCGCCCTGCTCCTTGCACTCTCTCTGTTCAATTCCCCTATCCCTTGACTGAGCTGATCTGGCAAGCGCCAGGGGAGACAGCTCGGCATTTTATCACACGCTCCTGCTCTCCTCTGCTCTGCTCAGCTTCGTGGCAGCGCGGCACTCGACCTCACGTAAGGCTTGCGTGGGCGGGCTGTTTTGCGGGGCGTGGGGGGTGCAGGGCCGCTTCCTGCTGGCAGCGGCCAATGGGCGCGTGCTGGGCCGCTCGTTCAAGTCCATCGTATACAGCGGGCTCGAGTTCTTCGCGCTGCCCAAGGGCGCGCTGCCGGCCCCCCCGGAGGCAGGAGAGGACGCGCCCGTGCTGTCGTGGAAGCGCCGCGAGACGTCGGTAATGCTGGAGCACGTGCAGGCGCACATTGCCCCCACCGATGTCGACCTCCAGGCCGGCATCCAGTGGTTGCCCTACATCCCCAAGCCGGGGTGCACGCGCGCGGAGGGCCGCGCGCAGCGCAGCGCCACCCCCTCGCTGCTGCAGCAGGTGTTCACGCCCTGCACCATGTACTTCCAGTACATCCGCAACAAGGGCAACTCGCAGGACAGCCGCGTAAGCCTCCTCCCCCCCCCCCCTCGCCCCCTTCTCTCCCTCTCTCCTTCTCTCCCTCTCTCCC
>WELA01004248.1:612938-627119 GCA_009602735.1 Mesotaenium endlicherianum | reverse complement strand
CCCCCCCTCTCTCTCTTGTTTGCTCTCTCTTTGTGTGTGTGTGTGCATGCACATGTGCGAGTACTATAGTGCCCCTCTTCTTACTAGCGTGCACCTTTCTCCTTGTCATGCCAAGAGGTGCCACAGTAGTCAGCCTGCCTTGAGGCCTCTGCTTGTGATCTTCTGTGAGTTAGCTCTCCATGACTTTTGGACATGTGTGTAGCATGCTACATGTATACAAGGAAGTAGTAATTGAATATTTATCTGAGCAGGGGTTGAGCTATTTGGAAATGATAAATGCTAATATAACTTGTGCCTCCTTTCTTTCCTCGAGTGATGCAGGCTGCGGTTTTGAAGGAGGAGTTCAACATTGACCTGCGTGTGCTGGGCATCATGGGCTCCTCCTCCATGGTCCTTGAAGACGCGTACGTTTCTCGCCTTGCCACCGTGGCCCTCGCTCCCTTCACCTGCGGCAGACTGGGGAGCAGGGCTGTGGGCTCATGCCGGGTATCAATGTAGCGGTGAATGCGTGTGTGTCGGCACTTTTGTATGTGCTTCTTCCTTCAGACGCGTGTGCGTCACTTTGAAGATGCGCCATGATATGCCTTTGCCTTCCTCTGCCCAATACTGGGAGCATTTGCAAGCAGCGGTTTCCCCGTATTGGACTGTCGCTATTTTCTCGCTCGCACGTGCTGTTCGACTCATACTCTAACCCCCACCCCTTTCCTCCCCCCCTTCCTTTCTTCTCCTCCCTTGGAACATTCAGAGGCGTAGACCTGACCAGGTGGCGCGACGTGCTGAAGGAGAAGGCGGAGCCGGCCGACGTGGCCAAGTTCTCGGCGCACCTCTGCAGCAACCACTTTGTGCCCAACACTGTGATCGTGGACTGCACCGCCAGCGCCGAGGTGGCGGAAAACTACTACACCTGGCTCCGCCAGGGCATCCACATCATCACCCCCAACAAGAAGGCCAACTCCGGCCCCCTCGACCAGGTTGGTCCTCCCCCCTTCCCCCTCAATTGTTGCACTCCCTTCCGGCCCTCGACTATGCCTCACGTCGGCAGTCAACCTTTGGATCTAGGCACTTGCGCGCGACTGGCCTCGACCTCATGGTCCATCAGGCGTGTGCTTGGCTTCTGTTAGTAATAGGACAGACCTTAACAGTCCTGATACAGTCCAGGACAGGTTTGGGGCAGCTCAGGACAGCCCGGGTCAGGCCGTGGACACGTCTGTGACTGGTTTGGAACGGCTGTGGAGTGCTAGGAAATGCTGTGGGTGCTGTGATTGACGCGGCTGGGCGGCGGGGCTGGCAGTACCTGAGGCTGAGGGCGCTGCAGAGGAAGTCGTACACTCACTACTTCTACGAGGCCACGGTGGGTGCCGGCTTGCCCATCGTCAGCACGCTGCGAGGCCTCCTGGAGACAGGCGATCGCATCGAGCGCATCGAAGGCATCTTCAGGTAAGAGCGACCCCTCACCCGCCGCAGCCTCCTCTTCCTCCTCCTCGTAGTTCCTGACAATTGTAGTTGGCTGTGACCTCGGGCTGGCCCGTGCATGCAGAAGCAGCAGACGCTCGTAGGCGTACGCGAATTGGCAAGCTTTGCGGCTCAGTTTGATCCCCCTGGTCACCCTGGTCCCTTCTTCCCCCTGGTAGAGAGGGCTGACGTGGGTTGCGTACATGCATGTTGCACTGAGTGTTTGTGCTGACATCCACCTCCCTGCCTGCCTGGCTGCCTGGCGGGTGCAGTGGGACACTAAGCTACATCTTCAACAACTTCACGGGTGACAAGTCCTTCAGCCAGATCGTATCAGAGGCCAAGGCTGCCGGCTACACAGAGCCAGACCCGCGCGACGACCTCTCTGGAACCGACGTGGCCCGAAAGGTATGCGCCCGCCCGCCCCCTCCCTGTCGCTTCCCTCCATGCTCTCAAAGCTCATGTCGCATCGTCCGCACTGGATCACCCATGAGCAGGCATAAATTGCGGGTCTCTTCAGAGGGTTGTTTCTGACCAATTGTCCTATAGGCGATAGGGGATTGGCGGGCAAGCCAGCTGGCTGGCTGGCTGGCTGGCTGGCTGGTTAGCTCCTTGAGCTTGTGCCCGCTGTGTTGTGTTTGTGAGTATGTGACACGCGTGTGGGAGAGGACATTGACCTGGGGAGGCGGGCTTGGTGATACTGCAGGTGATCATACTGGCGAGAGAGTCGGGCATGCGGCTGGAGCTGAGCGACATCCCCGTGCAGAGCCTGGTGCCCCAGCCCCTGCAGGTACTCGCCTCTGGCCAGGCACCATCCAGCGTTGCTGTCTGACTCTCGCTGGGGACTGGGGAGGGGCACGCATCGTGCTCGATTGGCCAGTCGCTCTCCATGTCTTTGTTTTGCTTCTTTTGAAAATCGCGAAGCTTATGCTTTTGAGCTTCATTTTTGGGGAGGGTGCTCGCATTCCACCTTCAGGCGGACTATCTTTGAAGATGTTGCAGCCAATTCTTTTCTGTCACTGCAATGGTCTGGCCTATTCGATGTCCCATTTCCGCCGCTCATGCTCTTTTCTTGATTCACGCTGCAGGGTGTGAAAACTGCGGAGGAGTATATGGAGAGGCTGCCGGAGTTTGACTCCGAGATAGAAGCTCAAAGGCGAGAAGCAGAGGATGCGGGCGAGGTATGCCTCTCATGCTACACCACTGATTTGAACACCTCTTTTGTTTTTAAGATGAGGCTGTCTCGTCCAAACACTTACTCACCTGTCCAAATCCTGTTGCAGGTTTTGCGCTATGTGGGAGTGGTTGATGCGCTGAACAACCAAGGCCGGGTGGAGTTGAGACGGTATCCCAAGTCGCATGCATTTGCACAGCTGTCTGGTAGCGACAACATTATAGCATTCACTACAACTAGGTACCACAAGCAGCCCCTTATTGTGAGAGGCCCAGGCGCAGGAGCAGAAGTTACAGCTGGAGGTGTGTTCTGCGATATGCTACGACTAGCCTCGTACCTTGGAGCTCCATCATAGGGCAATTGTGCAATGATAAGTGATATGTCATTTGCCCTTAAAGAGGTTCCTTCGAGGATCATATGGCCAGCTTCCAATTTGCTAGTCCTGATTGTCCTTTGTCCTGGTCATCATCCGCAATGACTTCATACGCAGTTGTCACAAGGCAAATAATAAGCGTCAAAGAGGTCATGCCTAACAGTACAGTGGCCTGGTAAAATTTGAGCAAGTGCAAAGGAACTACAAACTTCAATGTGTTATCTAGACTTCACCTTTTGTCTTCTTCATCCTTGCACTATTTGCCGACATGTGTTTCTTCATTACTGAAAAAGCTAGGACCATTATATTT
This sequence comes from Mesotaenium endlicherianum, assembly GCA_009602735.1. NCBI lineage: Eukaryota > Viridiplantae > Streptophyta > Zygnematophyceae > Zygnematales > Mesotaeniaceae > Mesotaenium > Mesotaenium endlicherianum. The sequence continues at coordinate 623,810 of WELA01004248.1, read as the reverse complement.
GAAGTTATAGTGGACGTAGGCTCTGTAATTGAGTACGTAGCACCAGTATCAACCATCTCTTGAAATCCACCCAAGACAGAAGAATTAAAGCCCAACTAATGTCTCAAAAGCTTGTTCGTCTTTGCCTGAATGTGAGGACCTGTAAGTTCACTGTATGTATTAAAGTTGAGGGGATATGACATGAAAAAGTCCAAAGATAAGAAACTCCCACTAAAAAGACTCAACTTTATCCTGCCTCCTATCATCAGGAATAGAAACGTCTCCTGCTCAATGGCTTGCTCTCCAACTGGCTGCTCTAAGGGTACCTGTATATCAGGAGGTCCTGCGACCCCTCTGACCTCAAGTGGCTAAGTGCTTGAGGGCAGGAAACCAGTCTAGCGCCTAAACGAACCTTCTTTGTCATTTAGGGCGTATACGTCAAAGTGCAACATACCCAAGAAGTATAGTTCTTCAGCCCTGATTTATGCTGGCCACCCTCCCGCAAATACAATCGGCGTCTTTGCTTGTCAGAGCATCTTAAGTGCTTGCCACCAAACACGGGTCTTGGTCGCAATTTAAAGTGGTCACCAAAAAGCTAAAACACCATCCCTTCTTGCACATATTGTCCCTATTGAACTCTGGAGACTGGCTTCTGGTAGAGGCGATAGATGCTGGCGACGCTGAGATGGTTTAGTTGTAGTAGAGCTCCAGTCCCATGCCATCATGTATCTCATAGTCTGATAGTGTAATGTGGTCCTTGTAGATTGTGTACCACTTCTGTATTCTGATTTTCTCGGGCCTTGTGCCCGTCTGTGCAGCGACAAGTTTCTTCAAGTCACCGATTGTATCATCCTCGTTGCACTTCACGCGAACCTTCTTGCCTAAGCGATCATTCAATACCACCTCGATCATGGCTGCCTCAGACGAAGACAGACAGAGAGACCCTAAAAGAAAGCACTTTAATATGTTCAAAACGACTCAATACCTGCAATTGATGTCTGAAGTAACAAAGAAAGTGATGAGTTACGTGGGAAGAAGGATTTTCGTCTTCCTTATACCAACATGTGATTAATTACTACAGCTACTACAATTGAAGGTGATCGATGCTCGAGTCTGCCCAGTTTCCAATTCGGCTCTGCACGCGGAAGGAGTTCGTGAAGGGCAACGAAAATGGGCAACTTCCAAGTTCCGAGGAATTCATGCAACTAACTGCTACATCATATTGTTCAAGCTTACATAGTGACTGTAACACTTCGCTCTTTTACTTTGGGACGCGGCACACTTGCCGCAAAGCTTGTGCTTCCAAATTGTTGTTGAAAAAAGCATGACGATGTTGTAAATGTAGTCAATGAGTCCTTACACACGCCCATTTTCTTTATAAAACACCGCGTAGTACAAGTATCGGATTGCATTTAAGAGCGCCCTTGCACCTTGTTACGCAGTGTTTACATATTCGTTGGAGACATCCAGTACCATTCTCAAACCGGGCAATGATGCTTGCTTAAGAAAGTTAGCACCAAGTTTCTTAAAAAATGTATCTGTCATGAACTTTCCTTATCATCATGTCAAGGGCTCCAGCTTTGGCAAGCCGAGAGGCTTCACAGCAAGATGCAACAACAGCTTATCAGTGGGACAATGTAAAAGGGAACAATATGCGTCGAGAGCTTTTAGCCCTGCTGGCTACCAGAAGGAAAGAACAAGGTACGCAATATTTGGCGGACTAGTGACTGAGAGATCCCAAGCGACAAACGAGTTTGATTTCCAAATAACTGCTTATTGTTTGCTTCACAGCATACCACGTGGCAGGCGCTATGAACAGCATATGAGAACTGCAAATGAAGGTCCAATCAGTGCGGAAAATCAAAAGACAAGGTGTGACTGGGGTACCTTCTTGCACTAGCAAATTCAATCTATCATAACAAACTTGTTGTGCTCTCCCTACAGTGCCCCTGGTAGTGACAGCTCGACCCGAAAGACATAATGTGAAGCTCCAAAGGGACATCTCCATGCAGAGACCTCAGGTGCATGCACTGGACAGCCACTCTCAAAGCTCTCATAAAACTATGCTGTCCCGTCCACCTTCCCTGCGAGTACCCCAACCATCTCCCTGCAAGGCGCAGTTGACACATTGACCTTCACCCTTCCCAATTCCAGGAGCTGCTGCTTCTCACCTTGGTCAGACTCCTGCCTGCCAGTCCTGCTCACACTGACACAGGGCCAGCATGACTGGGCGAGGGTGAGCAGCTGGATGCCAGCTACAGCGCCAGGTGGCCCCACCCTGGAGGGGAGCTGCAACCGGAGCATTTTGTGTACACCTCTGAGGTAGGACTCTCCTCAGCCACTTGCCAATGCGGCTGCCATTCACCAAAACTGTTCGCTGAGACAAGGGCCTGGTCAGCAAAAAATAGATTTTGTTCTGCGGGTATCCAGAGGCTCTCCCACAATTTTACTGCAGGCTGCCTATCGACGTCCCCTTCCGTCAAGCTACTGCAATCCAATCAATCTAGGGAGGGGGAATCAGGGGCCCTCGGAGTTGACAGCTGGCTCCAGCAGCGGCGGTGAAGGTGCATGCAAGCAAGTTATGACATTCCTTTTCTGGGTGTGTCGCGTGGTGGTGTGATGCAACAGGGGGGCCCACAGGGCACAGTGCCGCTGCTCATCATCAGGCCAGCTGGCGGCTCAGAGTGCTCGCCAGCTGTCATCTTCCTGCACAGCACGGGGCGCAGCAAGGAGATGATGATCCCGCACATGCAGGTCCTGTCCACGTCAGCGCGCCGCACCCTCCCTTGAGCAGACACTTGCGCAAGCTGATGGCCATGCTGGTCCGTGCCAGTCTCTACTGTGAGGGGGTGCCAGCCACAGAGCCATAGTGCATATACTCTACTCCCTCTGAGATTTCAAGCTACCTGCTCATGATGGAGCAAACAACGACTCCCAGGACGCAGGCATATCTCTTGCCACTTGTCGCGCTAACAGCAGCTCCTTCTTTCCCGCCCTCCTTGCCTTCATCCTTCCCTGCCTCTCTCCGTCCCTCCAATCCACCCCATTATGAATTCCTCTCTCATGCGGGGGCCACCCATTCACAGGGGATCTTCCGCTCCCAGGTACCGACAGGTGTTGCACTCGGTGGACCATGGGGCCAATCGACTGCATGACTGTGATTTGGCATATACCCACACGCGTACCTGCACATATACTCACTCTCGCTCTTTCTCACTTTGTCCGTCGCTCGCTCGCTCTCGCAGGCATACGCCGCCCGGGGCTACCTGACGGCGGCCATAGACAGCCGCTATCACGGAGAGCGCGCGCAGACGCCCTCGTCCTACTCCGACGTCAGCACCTCCAGCCCCTCCGCTCTTATTGCCCGCTGTCCCTAGATGCATGCCAGCTGTCGCGCCACCAGGCCTTGTCGTGGGTTGTGCTTCCTAGACATGTGTTTGCTGAGGGACTGTTCAGTCGCATACCAGCTGGCGGCACTGCTGCGCTGAGCATGTGCTCCTTGCCCCTCTCCCTTGTCCTCAGCCCCTTTCCCGCTTTTCCCCTATCCGGGGCTGCTTGTCTTTGATGAACCTGCTTTCCCCCTGCTGCTGCCGTTCGCTACCCTTCGCTCCCTCCAGCAGCCATGGACACGGAGCGAAGTGGGGTGCACTTAGTGACGCTCAGCCCTTGCCCTTGCACTTGAAGCTTTCTGACACATGTCAGCGTCGTTCTTGGCGTTACCGTTGTCATCGTGGGCTGGGCCGGGTGTTTGCCGGGAGCAGGCGCTGGTGGAGGCGTGGGAGGCGGGCGAGGAGATGCCCTTCGTTCTCGACACCGTACGTGCCCTCCTCCTCCTCCTGCTGCTGCTGCTGCTGCTGCTGCTGCTGCTGCTGCTGCTGCTGCTGCTCCTGCTGCTGTGCCTCCTATGCCGTGCGAATGTGCGTCTGTATCAGGTGTCGAATGCAGGCATCATCAGGAAGCTTTCCCCCCTTGTGAAATTCCGCTCCTGCGTGCCAGCTGGCAGATGCAGGCCCTAGCGCGCTGCTTGCAATTGCTGCCCCACTAATGTGTCGGAAGTCAGCCACCTGTTGCAAATGCCCACCCTGAGGCCCAGACGAGGGACCAGTTTTGCTCAGCAGAGATGCCTGCAATGGCAGGGCAAGAGGAGCCGGGGGGCCAAATGTCGCTCTGCAGGAATCGTACTTTCTACTTTAGGAATGGGGTGGCGCTCCATGGGCATGACAGGCGTCAGCCTTGCCCTGCCTCCAGCATATTTGAGATGCATGTAATCACGGAGGAAGGTGAGGCCCGAGATAGGCTCTGATACGGCGGAGGATGATGATGACACGTGGCAGGTGTGGGACATCATGAAGCTGATGGACCACCTGACGAGCCGCGCTGACGTGGACCCGCGCCGCGTGGGCATCATGGGGGTCTCGCTCGGAGGTTTGCTTTTTCTTCTGATTCTGGTTCTGATTCTTGTGTTGATTCTAATCTGTAATTTGATTCCGATTCTCGTCCTGATCGCGTCATGCTGATGTTGCTGCTTTCTCGCGCGGTGCTTGCCGCCGTTTTGAATATGATGTGTCATATGCTTGCCCCTATTTTGAATGTCATATGTCATACATGCAATTGTGGCCCCCACATGTGAGGGGTGTGTGATCCTTGCTAGCAGCGCAGCAGTGCAAGCTCGGGTGGCTGTGGCTCATGGCGGAACGTGCTTCTGAAAGTGGGAGCGGGAGTGGGGTCGGAGGTTGAGCAGGAATGCACGCGTGGATGGCTGCCGCGGCTGACACGCGCATCGCTGCGTGTGTCCCTCTCATTGGTGTCCAGGTAACACGACGCTGACACGTTACATTCTGCCAGCTTGCGCCTCCTCCTGCTGGCAGAACGCGCGTGCGTCAGATATTTTTGTGCCTTTGAAGGGGGGTGGTAACTGCAAGGCAAATAACTGTGGACTGCACAGAAGGGAAGGAAGATGCGAGTGTGAACATGCGAACTCTGTGTTTGGGCTTCACCTCCTTACCGCAGATTCCCGGGGAATCGACGGGGGGAATGGATGGCAGAGCTTTGGGTGGGCAGTCGCGAACGACAAGTGGCATGCTCGCGTCGCAAGCATTCCCCACGTCTTTGAAGGTCAGTCTTTTGCCTCTCTCTTTGTGTATGTGTATATTGTGTGTACGTGTGCGCGTGTGTGCGTGTGTGTGTGCGCTCGCGCGCGTGTATGTGCGTGTGTGTGCGTCCGTGCGCGTGCGTGTGCGTGTGCGCACATGCATGCGAGAATACGTGTGCGTGTATGCGTGTGTGTGCGTGTGCATGTGGGCATGCACAAGCATGCTCTCCAGTGGTAGTACATGTCTGACTATTGTAGAAGGGCCCTTCCAGAAAAGTGCTCAGCACACGCATGCCCGCAGCCAAGCCACCCGCCGATCCGAGCAGTGCCTGGATGCATCTGTTGGGGAGCTCTCAGAGTGAACAAGCAGCCTGTGATACTCTCGCCCCTCTGCTTTCTGCGGGTACAGGTGTCTGCCCGCGATTTTTGTCAGCCTTCAGCTTAACGACAGTCCTGTAGGAGAGGCAGCGAAGGACGTGATGCTGATGCCGACCTGACAGAAGTGAGGTTTGAATGGGTTCTTTTGCCGTGCGTTTGTGGCAGCGGCGGCAAAAGACCTGGGCAAGCCAGCCGTCGACTCCCACACCGTTGCCTGTGTGTGTGTATACGCCCCAGTCGTTTTCCCCCTCTGTTGCTCCCAATGGCAACTGTGAGGGTGTCATTCATTTCATGCCACGGGCCGTTCACTCTTTTGGTATAGTTGTTCTGATGCATCATTTCCGCTCCATTGCACGCGCACCTTAGTCCGCACGCGCGTCCAGCATGCCCGCCAGACCAGACTGCTGGATGTCTCAACACGTGGCCCCCTTCTGCATTCCCACAGAGCGCCTGATTGCTCTCTGTCAAGTCGTGGCGAGGTAGGCTGGCGCCTTTAATGAACTCACGTGTGGCTGCCTGAGGCTTTTTGATGTGACAGGTGTGGCAGAGGCTGGCTCCCGGCCTCATGGACGCCCTGGATGCGCCCGCCAGCCTCCCCTCCATTGCGCCCCGCCCTCTGCTCGTCCTCAACGGTCAGTCCCTTTCCAGCTGTTGATGGCATCTGGCGGCTGGCGTGCGTTTCAGTGAGTGAGATGGCATCGTTGATCAGCGTGCCGCAGTGCTTGTGTGCGGGACATGGGGGGCGTGAGGACGTGGGCGCTTTATTTCGCGATGGCCAGCGCGGCAAGAATGACTGGATCGAACAAACTAAGTGGATATTGCAGAGCTTCCTAAAGTACACGCTCTGAGGTTGCCTTGTGGTCCTGGAGTTGCTGGTGATCACGCAGGGGCAGATGATGCCAGGTGTCCACTTGCTGGTCTGACAGCGTGCATTACGGAGACCGAGAGGAGGTACCTAGCAGCTGGCGTTTCACGTCACTTCAGGGTGAGTTGCCCGTACCTACCAGCGCCTGTTTGGCATGTGCCCTCTGTCATCTCCTTTGCACGACACTTTCTTTCCTGCAGTTACGACTTTCGAGCGAGCAGTCCCCTCGTCACACTCTAATAACCTAATAGCTGTTTTCTGCTCATTACTGTGAAGCTCGCGTATGTACTCGTCCAAATTCTCTTGCTTACTTTCTATTTGTGGCGCACGGCATGCTCTGTTGAGCTCTGGAGCAGTTTGTTGCTGAAGACGGAGTTGGTCACGCAACAACGCTGAACATGGAGAGTGCTGCAGCAGCTTGGTTCGATACTTTCTTGACCCCTAGTAAGATTTAATTGCAGAAACATACACCTGAGAGCGCGAGCCAGTTCAATATGCCGCACATGGCAAGATCTGTGAAAGTCACTATAATATTGTGACTGTAAACTTTGCCGGCAACAGTTCCTAGAATCCTTGCCTATGACACTCCATATCTAAGAATAACTGCAATTATTGCACAATTCTAAAAGTGCACTATTGGGCAACCAAAGTTGTGCCTAATACAAATTTTGCTAGCCGTTCAAATTTTGCTAGCCGTGAACATTTGGATATGTTCGAAAGCATGCATCCTGGCCACAGTCATTGCATGTCCATGATGAACTCTCAATGCGTGCGAGGATTCTTTGTATAAAGATTAGTCAAGGGATCTCTGTACTCCATTAACGCATTAGGATAATACAATATTTATGTAAGGGATACAATTGATTGCATAATTATAAATATAAGGAAGCAACACCCTTTGAAATTCATCAAGTTCTCCGCAAAGTGACTTTATCAAAGAAAAGACTGCAGGCAGTACATTCACTGATGTGGGATGCAACCCTCAATATAGCTTGTACTCGATGCATATCAACTAGCTAGATCCATAGCTCAAAGACTTTTTTTCACACTTCTCATGGCGATATACGATACATCATTTATGTTTGGCAAATACAATACGATGCACAGAGTAACATCACAATCTGGTCATTGATAGCTTGTTCAGAAATATGTTGCATGTATCATGTGCAATATTGTATCTATGCTCAAGATTACTAAGGTGGGTGGTTACTTAGATGCAAGTTCTCTTGCCCAATAAGGAGCTGGTCATATCTTATTTTGATACAGTAGCTCTAGTGAGTGCTGAGTTGGCGAACAACAAACTTTGATCATAAATGAAGAGTATGTACATCTTACTATTCCTTCTTTCCTACTTCAAACAATCAACCTGTTCCTATTTGCGTGGAAATTGCAACCTGAAGTTTTGGAACATGTTGTGGACATGTTTCAAAAAACAATTTGCGATATATATATTATATGTGTGTAATTATTTAACGATTTTTTTAATCAATCGATATTCAATCTGTTTCATAGAGAGTTCCATAATTCATATTGCGCAAACATCTTCTTGAATCCTTTTGAGTAAAGTTAGTACTATTTAGGGCAAGCTAGAGCACCATCTCATTCATTGCACGAAAGTAAAATAGTGCTGATAGATCCCATCCACCCACCCAAGAAATTACATAAATATAGTCAATACATAGAAATAGTAAAGGCAACAAACTAGAAACAAGAGAATAGAAGGAGAAATCCATCTTACTATTCCTTTTTTCCGACTTCCAGCACTCGGCCTATTTCTCAATATTAAATCCCTTCCAAAATATTTGCATGCATATGTCACAAATCCACGAGGTTCACATTGTTTTGGTGTAACATTGGTCTATGGCGACCAGGCGGTTTTTCCACGTTTCTGTGCTTTGTGACAACTAGGCGATATTTCCGCATACTTCTGCCTTTTGGCAAATAGGCGGTATTTCCGCGTACTGCTGCTGTATGGCAAGCCGGCAATATTTCTATGCACGGTTGTTTTATGGCAATTAAGCGATACCTTCAATGGATTAATTTTTTTGCAATCAGGAATCTTTTCAAATATTTGCATAGACATATCACAAATTTTGTTATGAAACATAGTATTACAATTCGTGAAATATTTCAATATGCAAATATTTGATGATTATATAGTCGATATTCAATCTCTTCCATAGATTTTATATGATCCATACTCCAAAAACACCTTCTCGAATTCATTCAAGTGAGTAGAGTTGGTACCATTTAGGACAAGCTATAGTACCATCTCAGTCATTGCACGAGACTAAGTTAGTGCTAATAGATTCCACCCACCCAAGAAGTTACATGCACGTAGTCGATACACAAAATTTATATAGGCTTTAAACTAGAAATAAGACAATAGAAGGAGAGGTCTATTTTACTATTCCCACTTTCCTACTTTACTGAGTCAGCCTATTTCTTAATGCTCATATTTTGAGAATCTTTACATGAAAAATATCACAAGTTCACAAGGTTCACATTGTCCGTTTTTTGGCGTACCGCTGCTTTATGGCAATAGGAGGTATTTCCACGTACCACTGCTTATGGAAACTAGGCGGTATTTCCGCGTACCGCTGCCTTTTGGAAACTAGGCGTATATTATTTCCGCGTACCTGCGCTATATACTTTTGGCGACTTTCCACGTACCGCTACTTTATGGCAAGCAGGCGGTATTTCTACGTACCCTGATTGTTGGCAATAAGGCGGTACGTCCGCGTACCGCTGCTGTGTGGCAACTCATGGCAAGTTGGCAACTAGGCGTTTCCGCGTACCTCTTCCTTTCGGCAACTGGGCGGTATTTTCGCGTACCGCTGCTTTACGGCCAATAGGCAATATTACCACGTACCGCTGCTTCGTGGCAAGCAGGCAGTATTTGCAAGTACCACTGGGTACCACTGCTTTTTGGCATAGGCGGTACCTCTGCTTTCACGTCAAGCAGGCGGTATTTCCGCGTACCGTTTATGGTTTCTAGGCGGTAATTTCCCGTACCGCTACTTTATGGGCAATTAGGCAGTATTTCCGCGTACCTGTGCTTTATGGCAAGCAGGCGATATTTCCGTGTACCTGTGCTTCAAGCCATCTATAGGCGGTATTTCCGCGTACCTGTGCTTTATGGCATCTACGCAAAATTTTTGCGTACCTGTGCTTTTTGGCAAGCGGGCGGTATTTCCGCGTACCTGTACGTAGAGCCACCTAGGCGGTATTTTTTCGTACTGCGCGTTATGGCAAGCAGGCTGTACTTTGGCGTACCTCTGTTATGTAGCAACTAGGCGGTATTTCCGCGTACCGTACTTTATGGCATCTATGCAATATTTCCGCGTACCTATGCTTTGTGAGGCTGTACTTCCGCGTATCTGTACGTCAAGCCGTCTAGGCGGTATTTCCTCGTACCTGTGCTTTATGGCAAGCAGGCTGTACTTCCGCGTACCTCTCCTATGTAGCCACTAAGCAGTATTTCCAAGTATTTCCGGGTACCTGTGCTTTATGGCATCTAGGCCAGATCTAGGCGGTCTTTCCGCGTGACTGTCCTTTGCGGCGAATAGGCGGTATTCCCTCGTACTTCTAAAAATGTAAGCGGGGGGGTCCCATTACTTTTTGCGAAGAAGACCTTTCAGGTACCGCATGGTTTTGTAGTCCCGTTCTTCTGCATACCGTAGCGTTATATGTCCTTTTCGGTGTACCATTTTTTCCAGCATTCCGTGTACCACAGCCTCTTGCGTATAAGTTATTTACTGTCGAGGCTTGAGCTGAAGTAGGGCGGAATTCCACGAATGAAGATTCAAGCAGGGTTGGGTGTCTTGTCGAAGGAAAGTTTCCGGCAGATGCTGGATGCTGTGCACTTCTAGGCTTCCGCATCAGCTAGCTGCCAACTCGTTGGGGTCATTGGGCCTTGCGGCAGGCTAGTGGCGCGTCTTCGGGCTGTTGTATTGAGCAACTAAGCTGAGGGAGGATGACCAGGGTTGGTCAGCAGCAGGGGACGACAGGTGTCGCTCAGCAGCAGCAGAAGTTGCCCCTTGTGGTGTTTGACTCCTGCCGTTGCCTGCACGTGCCGCTTCCCTCCCTCGTCTCGTGTTCCTTCTTTTCCTCTTGGAGCTGGCTGGCTCATAGTTTCTGGCCGGCAAAGCGGCACGAGGCATTGACACGAGGGGGGAGGGGTGGGCGGGGAGGGAGTAGGCCTAGGGGGGGGGAGCAGGACCCAGGTGATGTTAGGCACGGCAGACTCTGGGAGAGAGGCGCCGTCGGGTCTGGCCACCTGTGGAGCTGCTCCCTCCCTCCCTCCCTCCCTCTTTCCCTCCCTCCATACAAGATGGCAGAGAGCAGTCTTGCTATCCCTGCCATGCTCGCATGCCCTCTCCTTGCGCGTGTAGTGTGTGAGCCAGGTGTCAGCTGTGATGGGGCTTCTCGCTCGCGTTTGTGACCAGTGGTCAGCAGCCGGAGGTGGTGCTGTGCAGCTGAGGCTGCGGCGTCGGAACGAGCCTGGCGCTCGCGCGCAAGAGCGAGAGGGAGGGACGGGTCGGGGGGGTGGAGGGAA
>WELA01004248.1:557484-589807 GCA_009602735.1 Mesotaenium endlicherianum | reverse complement strand
CTCTCTCTCTCTCTCTCTCTCTCTCTCTCTCTCTCTCTCTCTCTGTGTGTGTGTGTGTGTGTGTACGTGTGTGTGTGTGTGTGTCCTGTGCGTGTGCATGCATAGGGTCTGCAGACGAGATACTTGCACTGAACATAAGAGGAGTGCGGATTTATTTAAGTTCCCCGATGATGACGTCAACAGTGGTGCTGCAAATACTGCTGCGGGTGGGGGGTGGAGCAGGGAGGGGCAGCGCGTGTGGGCCGAGGAGGTGGCTGCCATCACGGGCCCATGCGTACAGGTGTCGCGCCGTGCCGCTGTCCTGGTCCACCGCCTCCAAGTAAGCAGTCCCCTCCTTCCTTCCGTCCCCGTTCCCTCTGCCCTTAGCCCTCTGCCTGGGAAAGAGCTGCCGCCTTTGTACCTGCACGACTCACCCACCCTACCAGTGTGTACAGACGGGGCTGGCTCAGGGAGGGCAGGGCAGGGCAGAGAAGGGCAGGGCTTAGGCCAGCGTGGAGCTTCCAGCGGCATTCTTTCCACCGCACGTTGCAAGCGGCTGCAGCGAGGTGGGGAGTTCAGGCGGCTGAGGGGCACCATGTGGGAGTGGCGGGCGGATGGGCGTCTGGATGGCAGAGGGTGCTATTTCTGAACGAGGAGCAGGGGCTGGGCGCGTTCCTGCTGGCGGACATGGGCGCCACCAAGTACGCGCGCTACGCCGTGCGCCGCACGGGCCCCGTGTTTGCGTCGCGCGCTGCCCTCCTCGCGTTCGAGCAGGTGAGAGGGCTCCTGGCACCTGCATGCCAAGTGCAGGTTCAGCCAACTTCCTGTGCGCATGTGTGTGTGGGTGTGTGGGTGTGTGTTTTTGTTGAAGGGGGGGGGAGGGGGGAGGGGGGGAGTGAGATGGGCAGGCTCCATCGTGGCCTTAGCTCATTTGCGTATGAGACCTATCTGTCTCTGTTTGTCTGCCTGTCTACGAGGACTCTGCCTGTCAAGGTGGTGCCGGGAGCTCCACTTGCAGAAGTAGTGGTGGTAGTGACTGGTAGCTAGTAGAAGGGGGAGGGGGGGGGAGAGGGGAGGGGCACTAAGGAAGCAAAACCTCAAGCCCCGCCCCTTCGTACCAAAGCTGAAGCCCCAACCCCCTGGTGGGGGGTGAGGGAGGGGGCCAGGCAGTGGAGGCAGGGCAGCGGATGGATGAGGCCGTGGAGCGCGGGGCCACCGGCAAGGCTCTGGGGCTGCTGCACCTGGCGTGCTCTGCTCTCAGGGCCTCCTCTGCAGGCACAGCTCTCCCGGAAGGCGCCAACTGGCAGTTCCTGGCTCGCTTCCGGGCCGAGTGGATCTACACGGCCATGGCCACTCTCGGCGTGTCCCTTCTCGAGCGTGAGCACAGGTGTGTGTTTGTGTGAGAGAGAGAGAGTGTGTGCGTATGTGTGTTCGTGTGTGTGTCTGTGTGACGCGCGCGTGTGTGTGTGCGCGTGTGTGTGTGTATGTGTGTGCGTGTGTATGTGCGTGCGTGCATGTGTGTGTGCGTGCCTGCATGTGCGTATGCGTGTGTGTGTGTGTGTGTGTGCGCGCGCGTGCGTGTGCGTGCATGCGTGCGTGCGTGTGTCTCTCTGTGTGTGTGTGCTAACCGGGAATTTGTTGAGCTTGTGATTCTATGCTGCTGCTGCTGCTGCCGCATCTTAGGGTACTCGAATCCTAAGAGTCCATGCCTCGCCTTTGCAGCCAGCAAATCCTGCTGTGCTCTCTCTCTCTCTCTCTCTCTCTCTCTCTCTCTCTCTCTCTCTCTCTCTCTCTCACACACACACACACACACACACCTTCTTGCATGGATGACTCTGAAGCATAGGGTTACTCACCGCGCACATAGTTGTACGAGGAGGGAGGAGTGCAGATACGAGGAGGCCGTGGCCATCCTGAGGGAGCTGCTGCGCGCCCCGTGGTGCGTCTCGCGCAGAGGCCACTGGTACACCCGGCTGGCCCTCGACCTCTCCCACCTGGGCCGCACGGATGACAGCCTGGTGACGGCCGAGCTGGGCGTGGCAGACCCGTGGGTCCGAGCTGGCGACCTCGTGGCCCTCCAGCTGCGGGTGGTGCGCCTGTCTAAGCCCCCCCGGCGGTGGCGCCCCCCCCCCTACGCGCACTCGCTCAAGTGGAAGTGCTGCGAGGTAAGCCGTGTTCGACCTGACCTGGCTCTCAGGCGCTGCCTGATGTTCTTCATATCACTTTCGCAATCTGCAGCATTACAGCACGTGGGCAGACGGGGCGCTTGCTTAGGTGCTTTGCTCCACCGATGAGATCTGAAAATTTCAGCTGCAATGAGATACGTGCGCTTTGATTGTGTGATGGACCCTTAGCGAGTGGATGCCTGTATGTGCGTGCGTGCGTGTGCGTGTGCTTGTGCCCGTGTGAGAGAGTGCACAGACGCGGGTGTTGGGGCGGCCGTTGAACCGGGAGGTGGGCGCCAAGAGCCGCTTCTATGGGTACGACAGCCAGCAGTGCAGCGTGGAGGAGCTGGCCTTGCAGCACTATGCGGCGTCCCCCCCGGGGTGGGAGGGCGCGCACACCGAGGGGGGCGTGTGGCACACGCTCTTTGGGCTGCTGCTGTGGGACGCCCTGTTTGCGCCCGTCCCGGACGTCTTCCAGACGCCCTTCCAGGTGTCAGCCTCTGCCTCAGCCTCAACTTCAGCGTCTGCCTCTTCTTCAACACATTGTCCTTAGATCGGATTGCCTGTTGGAAATGCTCGTTGACTGAACTTTTGGTCCAGCCTGAGGCATGATACTACCAGGGTCTGGAATTGTACCCGCCAACACCAGGCAGAGTGTCGACAGCCGGTGTGTGTCTCCTGTAGCACACACCTTTGACAGAGTAGTGATGACGCGCGTATGTGTGTGTGCGTGCGTGTGTCTGTGTGTCCGCAGACGGCACCCCTGGATCTGCGCACAGATGCCTTCTACACAGCGAGGCGGGAGCTCATTGAGCGACAGCTGGAGCTCATGGAGCAGCCGGGCATGGCCCCCCAGCTGCTGGGCGCGAGCTGGCGAGAGCACAGGGGCACGTGGTGCGCGGGTGTCAACTGGGAGAGGTTCTCCCTGGAGCAGCTGCAGACCATTGCCGCATGCATAGGGGGGCCCAGCCTGGCCGCCGTGTGCCGGCTGCTAGCGCAGGACTACGCTGGCTGGAGTGGCGGCATGCCAGACCTGCTCTTGTGGCGCATTACGGAGACGCCACGCGCGCGCTGCTCTGACTGTGCCTGTCCTTTGAGCCCGGCTGCGAGCTGGCAAGGATATCTTGGCGGAACACATGTGACGGTGCCCAATGGGACAGCTGCATGTGAGAAAGAGCAGGGGCGATGCGAACTGCGGACAGAGCCGGGGCCAATAGGGCTTGTTAAGGGAGTGCGTGTGGTTGTTAACACCGTGTGTTGTACAACTTCCGCCCCCATTGAAGGTTTGGAGGGTGATTCTGCTTCTCCAGAGTCAGCCTCTATAAGCTCAGGCTGTGAAGTTTTAGCAGCGGAGATCTCAGGGGGGCAGATCGTGGACAGGGAGCTCCCAAAGAGCGTCTTGAGGGCCAGCAATAACTGCAGCCCTCATTCTGGGAGGCAACTGCAGGTCTTTGATGAACAAGTAAGAGGTGCCAATTACTGGCAGAATGTGAGAGGGGAAGCAAAGCTGGTGGAGGTGAAGGGGCCGCGAGACCGACCGTCTGAGCAACAGCGCTCGTGGTTTGCTGCTCTTGCAAGCGCTGGGATCAATGTTGAGGTGTGTAAAGTAGTGGAATGTGAACGGGACTTGAGATTGAAGCATGCCGAAACGAGCCTTCAGGTCCAGTCTTAGGTTGTCGAACTCCACCGGCGCTACAAATAGCTGCTAATTTAAGTAAGCATCAAAGTAGCTAGTTCAATTACAGGTGATTGACCACCTCATTCTTTTGTTCATTATGATTAGATCAGCTCGTCGTACTCGGTAATCTCTTAGCGCATGTGTGAAAGTGTACTCGTGCAATACTTTGGTTTGGCACATCTCACGGATTTATTGAGCACATTGCAACATTTTAGATGGACAAAGTAGAGGGGATTGTGGGGTAAGAGCCCGTGATGAATGTGAATGATCTCTTGTCTACGTGCGGATCCCTGTAAGAACCTTAGGGATATTCTGGTCAAGTTTTTTCAATATGCAGACACCTGACACCATGCAGGAGGGCGAGGATCTAGAGGGATGGGAAAAGATGGTATGCAAGCCATAATTCGCAAGCAAGGGTGTGGGTTGCTCCCTTCACCTAAATTTAGTAGTATTGTGTTAGCGTGCATGAGGCCCACATATCGCCATGCTGAAGCGTTGCTACTGCCACCGACTTTGCTGGAGCTTAGTGCCATTTTGACCTAGTCATTCTTGCTCCCATGTTGCCAGGTGGCGTAAAAGGAGCAGCATCGTGGAGCTGATGGGCAAGAACTTGCAAAAGATCTTGGCAATTTTAGTGTTCCACTAAAGTTTGGTCCGTTGCGTGAGGCTTGAGCCTAGTTTGTGTTATATTTGCATCTATGTGAATGAAGATATTTAAAAAAGAATAGAACAAAAAGGGGCTTTATTGGAAGATAGAAGAAGAGTAGGAGTAGAAGTCTGCAATGGCAAAGTATATTTGAATTTGCACGGTAGCTGGATATTGTAATTTATAATTGAATATACTGCATATCTGCATTAATATATCACAAAGCTAGCTTTGACACAGGCTTTGATTGCCACATAGAGTTGGGTCTTCAACACCATTTTTGCGCACCCGTTAGAGCATGGTACATAGTTTCGTTTTCCAGTAGACTCTCATACGGTATCAATCAATAAGAGCGCCAATGGAGGTGAATACTATAGGCCAAGTGTTGCCGGTTTTATGCCTATTTATAGTTTTCTGATTGAAGTCCTCTTCTCTAGACGGGAGCTACGGAATTTCCTAAGTGTTCGTCAAATCGTCCCTTCCATAATATTCGTGAGTAGGCCAGATCAGTCTCATCTGACGTGTTGGTCGAATTGACGTCCACATACGTGCATCGACATTATTAGAATATTCTATCTTAGGCGCGCTAGGCTAAACAGAAAGTTCTAGGTAAATCGACCCAGTCGGCACTCCGCGTCAGCCGAACTTACGTGAAGGTTTGAGTTCACTCTAACGGGCCAGATCGCTCAACGCTGTCGGTCAATCCGATGGTCGCGCTCACCGCGAATTAAGGACAGTCGTCAACCGACCTCAAAACTAATTTAACTTTGGAAATCCATAACTCTCTCAATACTTAACCCAATTCGATGAACTTTATATCAAAATTATCACAAAAATGCACTCTAGAGTTCTATGCAATCAAAACATACTTTCATGAAACTCAAAAATGCACTTTATAAACCTATGACCTTACAGGTGCACCTTCGTCAACGAGCAAGCGTTCAAGAGTATGTTTCGCGCTTCAACGAGCTTGTGCTTCAATGTCCATCTATGCACGAGTCGGAGATGATGGACAAGTTCAAGAGGGGACCCAAGCCAACTGTGGCCAAGGAAGTGGCGCTCAAAAACCCTACCAGTCTTGGAGAAATGCTGGCATTGGCAACAAGGGTCGACGCTGTGGAGTATAGTCAAAGGCAGAGGGGCAGCCACAACTTTGGAGGACATCGACAGTTTGGTTCTCAAGCGCCAAGCACGAGTGGACAAGGTCCAGTACCTATGGAGTTGGGACTTGTTCAGAAGCAGCGCACGCAGCAGAATTTTAAGCCGAGAGGACCCTGCTATAATTGTGGCAAGCTTGGACATCTGGCTCGAGACTGTCATGTCAAGGCGAAGCAACCTCAACAATAGGAAAAAGGAGGACGCCAGTAAGTCGTTTTGAGGTGTCTACTGGCGTGAAGACAAGTAACTCACAAGGAGGTTGTTCCCAAGAGCCTGCCGAGAAGCGAAAGACGAGATGTTGACAAGCCTATCATCGTGGAAGGAGTAGTCGACGGCAACAAGGCGAAGTGTATGGTCGACAGTGGCGCAAGTGCAAACTTTGTGCACAAGAAGCTGGTGAAAGAGTGGAGAATCCTTGTGCAAAAGCATTATGAGCCTAAGGAGGCAATTTTGGCGAATGGGCAGAGACTCAAGTGTGGTGCACCTACGGAAGCTATTCACGTGGAAGTAGTGGGGCATCGGAATAAGGACGTCATGGAGCAGGCAGAGCTAGGCCACCATGAGGTGATATTGGGCCGACCATGGCTGAGAAAAGCCAACTCTCAAGTGCACTGGAGCACCGGACAAGTGAAGGTCCAAGGGCCTGATGGTCGAACGGAGAGNCGTGATGGTCGAATGGAGAGAGCGAAACAGGTGGAGGTAGATACGACCACAAGTAACTGTCTTTTGTCGAGCCTGCAAGTTAAGAAGCTATGCAGGGTGAATCAGGTGAAGGAGATGTACCTTGTTTCGGTGGCCCTGGCCAGGTCATCAGATGGAGCAAGCGTGAATCCTAACAGCCTGGGCGGATGTACATCGCGGGAGGAGCAAGTAGTGGTGTCTGATCCCTTTGCTCAGAAGGAGCAGAGCCCAAGTGCTCAAGAGAAGAAGCCTGCTGAGATGCCTGCCCAAATTAAGGCGCTGTTGGAGGACTTCAAGTGCGTATTTCCTTAGGAGCTACCAGCAGGCTTACCTCCACAGAGAGCTATGGAGCACAAGATCGAGTTAGAACCAGGGAGCAAGCCACCAGTGAGACCCGCCTATCGTCAATCGTTTGCGGAGTTGGATGAGTTGAAGAAGCAGCTGACGGAGTTCTTGGAGAAGGGATTCATCCGACCCAGCGAGTCTCCATTTGCAGCACCAGTCTTATTTGTGAAGAAGAAGGATGGGACTATGAGGATGTGTGTCAACTACCGGGCTCTCAACAAGGTCACCATCAAGAACAGGTACCCACTTCCACGAGTGGACGAGTTGATTGACAGGCTTGTCGGGGCAAAGTATTTCTCGAAGATCGATTTGAGAAGTGGCTATCACCAGGTACGGATTGCGGAAGGAGACGTTCAAAAGACTGCCTTCAGGACTCGTTATGGGTTATTCGAGTTCACAGTCATGCCTTTTGGATTGACCCATGCACCTGCTACATTCATGGGACTCGTGAATAGTGTCTTCAGGCCCTACTTGGACCAGTTTGTGGTGGTATTTTTGGACGACATCCTATCTATTTGAAGACCTTGGAAGAGCACGTGGAGCATCTGAGGAAGGTGTTGGAGGTCTTGAGAGATCAGAAGCTGTATGGGAAGATGAGCAAGTGCGACTTCTGTCTCAAGGAAGTGGAGTTTTGTAATGAATCAGTATATTAGTGGATATAATATTCATTTAAATATAATAGTTAATCAAGTTCAGCCTGCTGAACTTTAGTTAGTAGTCAGTCTGCTGGACTTTACATAATTATCAGTTTAATGGTTCAGCCGGAAGCAGCAGGCTGAAGTCCATATAAGTCAGCTTGCTGACCCATTCTTTGACAGCCAGCTGACTTCCGTACTCGGTAGCAGCGAACTGCCTTGATATGCATCTAAGTGCGATATGCTAGATGAATAGCCAGATGACATCCCTATGATGGATGGCTATTCGGGATGATGGGAGATGGCGGTGGATTTGGTTAACCGAGGTCCTACCAACGTGGTCAACTCCCGGGTAGGCGGTGCCATCGCACTGACCGTTGAACAGTAAACTCATTCCATGTACATATGCTAGGCATTGCCCTCGAGTTCCGCACTCTAAAACGAGGCCAACTCTCCTGTACAGCTTACTGAGAGAGATCTGAATCCAAGGCGAGAAGCCATTGAAACGCACTGTCTTCTAACCTTGCTTATGTATGAGTTTACTGATTTGCGTTATTGATGCTAGTTTACTCGCATTTGACTTACGAGTATTATTCACTGCTAGTGTATTGTCCTTTGCCGTTTAACCAGCCAACGGAAATCGCCATAAAGATTACTTGTTGATATAAAGATCTTTATTAATTGTTAATCGCTTATTTGGTAAGTCGATTCATTTCAGTGGTATCAGAGCAGTTATCACAGTCTTCTTTGTATGGTAAGCACAAGGTCACAAACTAGCAACTCCCGAGACATGGAGAACCAGGATAACGAGAATGTCGAAAACCAGGCGGAAAGCCATGTAGCGGGAAACCGTACCTATTCGGAAGCAGTAGCGGATACTGCAGCTAGGGAGGCTGCAGATGAGGCAGCTGCTATTGCCTCAGTCGCAGCTCAGCAAGCTGAGGAGGAGATAGCCAGACTAGAAGCTGAACAAGTAGCAAAGGCCGCTGAAGATATACAAAGGAGGGAAGGACAGCCAGCTGACGAGCGCACTGTTGAAGAACTTATGGCATCAAGGGCCAATGTTCTGAACCCACCTCCTGCCGTACAACTCAATGTACCCCTAGGTCAAATACGTGACCGGCTGAATGCGGCAGGAATTGCTGCTGCAGGAGCAAGAGGGATTGTTGAGGACACTACTCAGCGAGTAGATGCCAATGCTGCTGCTGCATTTGCTAATCTACCACCCCAAAATGTAGACTTGGGAGCATTGTTCGTTCAGATGCAGTCGCAAATGGCGACCATGTATCAGTCCCAGCAGGAGGACAAAAGAATCATAATGTCCCTACTCCGGGACAGAGACCAACTGGGGTCTCACACCACTAGTGGTGGTGGCCGAGGGCCTAGTAAGCCCAAGCCGAAACCTCCCCAGGACTATGATCCTGAGGGAAACAGAAAATATTACCTGATCAAGTTTCTCGCGGATGTTGAGCAGTGGCTGGAGAACTACCCAGAACTGCAAGATTACGAGAAGGTCAGGCACACCGGTGCGCTACTGAAAGGCAGTGCCGCAGACTGGTGGCTTTACTGGAAGGAAGAGCGTAAGGCTCGGCAACTCGGTGACCCTACGTGGGTAGAGTTTGTCGAGAAGTTGCATGAGAAGTTTGATGTCATCAACCAGCAGGAGAAAGCTATCTATGCGATGATCTCCCTGACACTGAAGCAGACCACTTCAGTTGCTGAGTTTGCTCAAAAGTTCCAAGAGAACATGATGAAGCAGCCTGATTTGCCAGAACGGTATAGGATAGCATACTTCAGGTATGGCTTGAAATCCGAGGTCTCTGGTCATTTTGCTGAGAAAAAGTATGAGAAACTGGCTGACTTGATCCAGGATGCTGACGCCTGGGATCAGCAGCAGTTCAATCACAAGCGCCAGAGTAACGCTTTGGTGTCTAAGATTGTCAAAAAGCCCCACGGTTCCTACAATGCAGTTGAAGGAGACCAGGCTGAGGATAATCAGGGTGATGAATATGAGTATGAGTACAATGCTATTCAGTCTAGAGGTAGAGGTGGTCCCTCTCGAGGTGGCTATGGAAGGGGTGGTGGTAGGACTAAGCCGAGACCAGCCTCAGCAAAATCTACTTGCTACCATTGTCAGCAGAAAGGCCACTACAGAGAACAGTGTCCGGTCAAGCACCTGCCTAAGGTCGAGAGAAAAGACCAGCCTTTAAAAGACAGCAACAGTCAGTAATCCAGTCTACTGACTGTGAGGATGCTAGAGATAGTGAGTCGTCACTAGCTGCCCTCGTAGCAGGTATTATGGGTCCTGCTGAACTGGATTCACTATGCATGCCTGACAACCAGATAAAGGAGACCATCAGCAATATAGACGTCCAGAGAGTGCACACTCTGGATGCTCTTGTTCCACCTGATGTCCAACATTTCTTTGCTACGTCAGGAGAACAATGCGAAAGTCAGGAAAAGACAGTCCCCCCTATCCTACTGCATTGCATGATTGCAGGTAGGAAGGTGAGGGCATTTGTTGACGGAGGGGCGTCACATACTTTTATCCACAAGGACTTAGTTAAGCGGCTAAGGCTGCCTACTGTCACCCAAGGGAATAGAAAAATATTCCTTGGAGATGCCTCAAGTATCCCGGGAGGAGTTATAACCAAGCCTATTGAGGTCCAGTTAGGTTCTGGCATTGCAGTTCTAACTGAAACGCTTACATTTGAGGTACTCAACACTGGCTTTTATGATCTCGTGCTAGGCAGGTCCTGGCTTAATAGACATCAAGCTGAAGTGTGTTGGAGCAGAGGTACAGTTAAAGTGAGAGGAGCCAGTGATGGGCAGACTGACTTGGCACCCACCAGTGCTCTTCCTCTTGTCCTGTGTGGATGGCAAATGAAGGAAAAGAAGAGGCTTCCAGAAGGATGCAAGTTGCTGAATGCAATGGAGTTCGTCAAAAGCTGGAACCAGAAGGAAGACAGAATGTTCTGTCTGCTGCTAAGAGAGGTACCTCCTCAACCTGAAGAAGTGGTTGAGAAAAAGGTACACCCTCCGGAACACCCTACTGCTGCAAACATTGTTGCTCAGTACACGGATGTGTTTAATATGCCTCCAGGACTACCCCCTAAGCGGGAAGTAGATCATAGGATTGATTAATTACCTGGTAGCCAGCCACCCTGGCAACGCACGTATGGCTTGTCTTATTTGGAGAGTGAGGAGTTGAAAACACAGATTGCAGAGCTGGAGGAAAATGGTTACATTTCTCCCAGTAAATCACCGTATGGCGCACCTATCCTATTTGTTAAAAAAAAGGATGGCAGTATGCGGATGTGTGTGGATTACAGAGCCCTGAACAGAATTACAGTAAAGAACAAGTATGCTTTACCCAGAATCGAGGACTTGCTTGATACCCTGTCTGGCGCTAAGGTGTTCAGTAAGATAGATCTTAAAAGTGGTTATCATCAAATCAGAATTGCTGAGGGGGATGAACACAAGACTGCCTTCCGCACACGTTATGGACACTATGAGTTCAACGTGATGCCATTTGGACTGACGAATGCTCCTGCCACCTTCATGGGTGCTATGAATGACATTTTCAGACCTTATTTGGATAAGTTTGTGCAAGTTTTCCTGGATGATATTTTAATTTTCTCTAAAGGTGAAGCTCAGCACGCTGCACACTTAGAGACAATCCTGGACACTCTGCGGAAAAATCACTTATATGCTAAAATGAGCAAGTGCAATTTCTTTAAGGAAAGTATTGAATACTTAGGGTCCCCACAACTGTCAAAGTGACTGCACTCGAAACAGCGAGACAGTTTTACAACCATGTAGTATGCCAACATGGACTCCCTTCTAATACCATCTCAGACAGAGACTCAAAATTCACCTCTAAGTCTTGAGAGCTTTAATGGGGTTAATGGGAGTCAAACAGCTGCTCAGCACAGCAAACCACCCTCAGACTGATGGGCAGACTGAACGAACTAACCGCGTTCTGCAGGAGGTGCTGAGAGCATATATTAACCAAAAACAAGATAATTGGGATGACCTGTTGCCTCAAATTCAGTTTGCGGTCAACAGTGCGGTGCACGCGTCAACGGGCAAAACTCCTTTTGAACTCAGCCTGGGTAGAGTCCCTAAGTCCCCTCTAGATGTGCTAGGGGAATCTTTAACTCACCCTCAAGGGATTGACAACCCGGTCTCCCTCCAGTTAACTCAGGAGTTTGCTGACACCCTGTCAGAAGTCCAACAAAACTTGCACACGGCCCAAGCAAACCAACAAAAATAAGCTAATCAACACCGTCGGAAACTGACATTTTCCAAGGGGGATTTAGTCAAACTGCATTCTCAGCACCTGTACCTCCCTGGTGTGGTTAAGAAAAAGCTTGGCCCTGTCTGGGTCGGTCCATATTCGGTGGTCCGTCGTGTCGGTCAGAATGCTTACAAACTGAACATGTCAGCTGAATACAAGGGGCACCCGGTCTTTAATGTCTCCTTCCTGGAACCCTACATCAAAGGTGATACACTGTTCACAGGTCGGTTCCCTGTCCAACCGGGACCGGTCCCCGCTGTCCGGGACGGCGACCCTGAGGAATATGAGGTCGATGAGATTTTAGACGCTCGCTCGGTCCGTCGATCGTCTAAATATGTCATGAAATACCTCATTCGATGGAAGGGTTACGATGCCTCTGGGGACACTTGGGAGTTTAAGGACCACTTGACCAATGCCAAAGGGGCGTTGACACGGTTCCACCTTCGGGCCGCTGGAGTCCCTCCATAACTGTCATTTCAGTTGACACGGGAAGGTGACAGGCGGTCCTGTCTCCATTTAAGTTGGAGGGGAAAATATATGACAGTTAGTGAGCGAGAGCGATAAAAACACACTCATACGTTTATGTGTAGCGCATCGCAACTACGTCAACTTTTAGCAATCATCCTGTAAGGTAAACAGCAGCGAAGCCACTATACTAAATACTAACATACTTCCTGCAATCCCTATGACAAAGGTCCATATCCTACTAACTTGTGCCCTGGTTACATGTGCAGGATGGCGCCCACCACACAAAAGGAGGACAGAAAGCGCAAGGCAGAAGAAGCCAGGAGGACAATGGAGCAATACCAGAAGGAGCTGGCGGCGACGTCCCTCACCAGGAGAGAACAAGAAAGGGTCCGCAAACAACAAGAGGCGGCAGAAGAGGCACAGAGGAAGAAGGATCAGGAAGCGGAAAACCTCAGGAAGGCTGAGGAGGAGAGACAGAAGAAACAGCAAGAAGAAGCGGCAGCGGCAGAAGAGGAGAAAAGAAAAAAGATTGAAGCGGACAGACAGAAGAGCTTGGCCACTTACAGGTATACTGTGGTGGGTGGCCAAAACTTCGATAACCTGAAGGAAGCATTGCTGGCAGCCCAGGAGATCAACAGGCTGGAACAGACAACACTGCTACAGAAGGAAGGAGCTACAGCACTGGACAGGTACATCGAGACACACACCGGCGTGGTCCTTTACGAAGATTATGCTAAGATGGTGGGCTATACAGCAGAGCAGGCCCGGTATCTCGCAGATGATTCAGAGGACAAGCCGGTCCCCATACCGGGAATAGTGGGAGATCAGAGACTCATCCGGATGGTGAGCATGCGGCCCGATAGCTTTAAGGATACGGTATTCTACCTCACACTCCTGCCAGCTTACAATGAAGTTGAGAGAAGGAGCTGGGAGTACTTGGCCAGGGAAGCAGGACAGCAGATGTTCTCTCCCCACTGGTTCCCGTGTAAACTGAGGAAGGCTGAGCACGGACCCCAGTACTACCAGCAGCCAACAGACTGGAGGTGGATGACCGTCACAAATAAGAAGCAGGAGTGTGACCGAGCCCAACCGGATGACTTCCACTATGGCCTAGACGGCTATCTCATCCTACCACCTCACATTGCCCCTTGGGACCCCAGGCTGAATGGATGCCTGAGCAATATGAATGCAGAGACCAAGGAACATAGGAGGAGGGGAAGAGACTACTTCTCTAAGGGAAAGCATGCCTTTGTCAAATGGGCAAAGAATGCAGGCCGGATAGATATCAGTAGGCTGAAGGCCAAGCAACCTCCAGCGCGCCCTAAGAAAGGGAGGTCGGTAGACTACTCCATGTCTACTAGGGAGCAGGACGACTTAGTGGACGAGACCCCTACTCTCTCCGAGGAGGAGGATGAGGAGGATGAGGAAGAAGAACAAGGCAGAGGAGAAGCATCAGCAGCAGGTACTCAGGATACCCAGGGACAGGCAGTGGCACTTCCTAAAGAACCACGATCAGGTGTGTGGAATGTGATCCCCGTTATGGCGACAACTGGACCCCGCGCTCGCTCCCCCAGCCCACCTGCCCAAGCAGGGGAAGAAGCTGATCTGACTGTACTGGGCAGCAGACACAGACAGAAATCCCCAGAGGACAGGGGTGCCAGAAGAGGGACACGTGGGTGGGCCAGAGGTATGCCAGCCTCCCCCTCCGCTCAGGGGCATGTACCTCTAGCCAATGTATTTCAGCATCCTACTGGAATGCCTGTCTATGTGGGGATCAACACCCAAGTGGTTGAAGAGCAGGCCACCATCCTCCGTTCTCCTCGAGGGCCAACTTTAGAGCAAACAGGGTTCTTTAGAAGGCCAGCTGATAGACCTAGAGGGCAGTCCAGATCTAGGTCCAGATCTCCGTCTCCTGACCCTGAAGCCCCAGGAACAACCCCTTAAGGTGACAGACTGAAGAGGCAGTCAGTAAGGGAGGCTGGTCAGGTTCAGTTCCCTTGTTTAAAATTTCTGCAGTCTAATGTTGTCGAGGCGACAACAAGTTAAGTTGGAGGGATTGTAATGAATCAGTATATTAGTAGATATAATATTCATTTAAATATAATAGTTAATTTAGTTCAGCCTGCTGAACTTTAGTTAGTAGTCAGTCTGCTGAACTTTAGTTAATAATCAGTCTGCTGGACTTTACATAATTATCAGTTTAATGACTCGGCCAAAAGCAGCAGGCTGAAGTCAACTTAAGTCAGCTTGCTGACACATTCTTTGACAGCCAGCTGACTTCCGTACTCGGTAGCAGCGAACTGCCTTGATATGCATCTAAGTGTGATATGCTAGATGAATGGCCAGATGACATCCCTATGATGGATGGCTATTCGGGATGATGGGAGATGGCGGTGGATTTGGTTAACCGAGGTCCTACCAACGTGGTTAACTCCCGGGTAGGCGGTGCCATCGCACTGACCGTTGAACAGTAAACTCATTCCATGTACATATGCTAGGCATTGCCCTCAAGTTCGGCATTCTAAAACGAGGCCAACTCTCCTGTACAGCTTACTGAGAGAGATCTGAATCCAAGGCGAGAAGCCATTGAAACGCACTGTCTTCTAACCTTGCTTATGTATGAGTTTACTGATTTGCGTTATTGATGCTAGTTTACTCGCATTTGACTTACGAGTATTATTCACTGCTAGTGTATTGTCCTTTGCCGTTTAACCAGCCAACGGAAATCGCCATAAAGATTACTTGTTGATATAAAGATCTTTATTAATTGTTAATCGCTTATTTGGTAAGTCGATTCATTTCAAGTTTCTTGGGCACATAGTGGGAGCTGAAGGAGTCAAAGTGGAACAAAAGAAGGTGCAAGCTGTCAGAGATTGGCCGGTACCTGCTGATATTCATCAACTCAGGAATTTCCTTGGCATGGCAAATTATTATTGACGTTTCATTGAAGGATTTGCGAAGGTGTGTGCATCGCTCACGGACATGTTGAAGAAGCAGGAGAAGTGGCTTTGGGGTGACAAGGAGCAGCAAGCTTTTGAGAAGATTAAAGAGCTGTTGACACAGGCACCTGTATTGGCAATTGCAAGTTCAGAGCTTCCTTTCACCATCATCACGGACGCATCAAACTTTGCAGTGGGAGCCATTCTTCTCCAAGACCAGGGCAAAGGATTGCAGCCTGTGGCATATGAGAGCAGGAAGTTGAGTCCTGCTGAGCAGAACTATGCAGCACACGAGCGAGAGATGTTGGCTATTATCCAGGCTTTGAGGATCTGGCGATGTTATGTGGACCGCCGGAAGGTGTTTATAAAGACCGACCACAAGAGCTTGGAGAAATTTATGACAAAGCCAACGTTAACACCAAGACAGGCAAGGTGGATGGTGTTTTTGCAACAGTTCGACCACAAGATTGAGTACTTACCTGGGAAGATCAACCCCGCAGACGCTTTATCCAGGAGGTGTGACCTTGCAGCTGTCTCAGTCATCAGAAGGAGTATGGACTTCAAGGAGAAGCTTCAAAGAGGCTATGAGGAGGACCCAGAGTTTGCTGATGGTGGAGCAGCTGACTCCAACTTGAGTATTCAGAAGGAGGACGGCATATGGTATTATGGTGATTCCAAGAGAGTGGTGGTACCTGACATCAAGGAGTTACACGACTTACTACTTGCGGAGCATCATGATTGCTTATATGCTGGACACTTTGGAAGCGAGAAAATGGCAAGCGTGCTGAAGCGGGAGTATTATTGGTGAAAATGGACAAGGACATCGAGGAGTGGATCAGGAGTTGCGATGCGTGCCAGCGTAACAAGACACCAAATCAAAAGAAGGGAGGTACCTTGCAACCCCTGCCTATCCCAGAGTATCCTTGGGAGCAGATTGCTATGGACTTCATCACATCGTTACCAGTGAGTGGTCAAGGGCACAATGCAGTTTGGGTTGTGTTTGATCGGCTCAACAAGATGGCTCACTTCATTCCCATGAAGGAGACTTGTACGGCAGCAGATGTGGCACGGCTATCGAAGGTGATTGTTTCAGATCGGGATCCAAGGTTCACTAGCAACTTTTGGCGGTCATTGTTTACTTTGATGGGGACCAAGCTGAGTATGAGCACTTCCAATCATCCTCAGACAGACGGGCAGAGTGAGAGGCTCAACAGAACTCTGCAGAGGTGCTCAGGACTTTCACTATGGAGAACCCTTCAGAGTGGGACAAGAAGCTGCCAGGGTTGGAGTTTGCCTACAACAACAGCATGCAGGGTTCCACCAAGCAATCACCATTCGCTATGGTTTATGGAAGAGAAGTATATCATCCTGGGAACATCTTGTTGGAGAAGGCCAAGGAGACTCAGGTTCCTTCTACACAAGCTTTTATGAAGCAGATGGCCAAGACTTAGGACATGGCAAAGACGTGTATTCGGAAGGCACAGGAGGAACAGGTCAAGCATGCTAACAAGCACAGGAGGGAAGTGACATTCCATGTGGGCGACAAAGTACTCTTGTCCACAGAGAACCTACCTTTCACAGGCAAGAGAAAATTGCGGGCACGGTTTACAGGTCCCTTTGTGGTGCTCAAGCAGGTTAATCCAGTGACCTACAAGTTGGAACTTTCTTCAGGCTGGCGTATTCATGATGTGTTCCATGTTAGTTGTCTGCGGTCGTATGTTGACCCGAATGAAGGACATCCAGAACGACTACCTACACCGCCACCACCGGTCGAGATCGATGATGTATTGGAGTATGAAGTGGAGGCGATTGTCGGCGATCGACGAGGTCACCTTGACTCATTGTAAGAGTAAGTTGAGGCGTTATCCACTGAATGCGTCGAGGACGTCGCATCTTGAGGAGGGGAATGATGTAAGGTCATAGGTTTATCGAGTGCATTTTCGAGTTTCATGAATGTATGTTTTGATTGCATAGAAGTGTGGAGTGCATTTTGGTGATTCTTTTGATATAAAGTTCATTGAATTCGGTTAAATATTGAGAGAGTTATGGATTTTCAAAGTTTAATTAGTTTTGAGGTCGGTTGACGACTGTCCTTAGTTCGCGGTGAGCGCGACCGTCGGATTGACCGACAGCGTCGAGCGATCTGGCCGGTTAGAGTGAACTCAAACCTTCACATAAGTTTGGCTGACGCGGAGTGCCGACTAGGTTGATTTACCTAGAAGTTTCGGTTTAGGCTAGCGCGCCTAAGATAGAATATTCTAATAATGTCGATGCACGTATGTGGACGTCTATTCGACCCGACACGTCAGATGAGACTGATTTGCCCTACTCACGAATATTCTGGAAGGGACGATTTGACGAACGCTAAGGAAATTTCGTAGCTCCCGTCTAGAGAGGAGGACTTAAGTCAGAAAACTATAAATAGACATAACTACTTCATTTCTTATCAGTTTTCACTTTTGTAAATTTATACGGGTTTGTAATGACAAGGCCTTCCATCCTACATCCACTCTAGATTTTTTTCCGCTTGAAACCAACTTGAAAGTGGGTCCAATGTCGACTTGAAACCCCGTTACAATTCGCGTCAAGGAAGAGGACGAGATGGTTGACAAAAATTTCAAGTTTATGCAAATGACGTCCGGATGAAATTGACTGACAGCGGCTCGGCAGCTTTGTCAGTCGAGTCGCGCATTTAACGAGCGGGTCGGGCGTTTCCGTGCACGTCATTATTATCTAGGTGATCTTGAGACCGTGCCTCATAGCACTGTGTGCCATATTCTTTCACGGGCCTGGGTTTAAGTTAGGGTTACCAAGTTTTGCCAACTCTCCGTTCTTGTTGTTTAAAAATTAAGCAAAGAAATTACTTGCCCAAACTACCCGAGAGTAGGTGAAATCTGCGGGCGCAGACCCTCCGTCTCGTGATAATAAAAGTCGCCGATGCGTAGTCACTAGAGGAGGTAGATCTATGTGCTCGAATTCAATATGGGATATAAGGTGTGATAGACATGGACAATCAACACGTGTAAATTTTAGTACACTGTCAGAGATGTCGGTTACTCGCTGAATAGTGAGTGACGTGATGCCTTTCTTGACACGTACTTGAAATTGTCGTCAAGACTCGAATCTTGACGAGAATTTTTTATTTACTTGATAATGCTATCGCGGCCATGAAAATTGAAGGCCCCCATCGACGTAAGTACCTGCACTTCGATATCTTATTCAATTGAAACGAGTTTCATCAGTCGAAGTCCTGACATTGTCGAAAATACCCCATCAAGACGGTTTCATGTCAAGTCGTCGACAAGTTCCGCTAAAAAAATCTAGAGGGTCATTTGTGAGCAGTTTCTGGCTACTCAAAATGTTGAGTAATTTTTCTAAGCTTTCTTAGTGATATGCCGCTGCACTCTTTAGTATGATTGCAACTAGTTCCTTTCCTCGTGAGTCATTACGCTTCCACTAGGGCACTCTGCCCCTTTCAATGGGCGTTGGGGGGAGGCGAGGGAGCGGGGGGCGCGCTGGAGCAAGGTGAGTTGGATTGAGCCTGCCTAGTGTGTTGAGGCTTTGCCGCGCGTTCTGAAGTCTGTGGCGACGATGCATGGTTAGTCGTTTGGTCCTTTCCTGCAATTGTTGTGTCCACGGATGCTTGGTGGATGGCATTTTGTCGCCTCCCCGCAATGTTCCTTGACTTTTGGAGTTGTGATCCAATATGTGTATAAACTCGTAGTTTGTGGTCTGCGTGCGATTGCGCGCAACAGCCTGCGACGGGCCAAATATACTACTGCAGTAAATATGGCCTTTGACGTTTGCAAATTCCAGTGACTTTTCCGCACCGTTTTTGTGTACAAGTGGGGTATGGCATCTTTTTGCGCGTACCGGCAGGGTATGGCTTTTGGCATCCATTTTACATTCCAGTGAACTTTTGGCATCGTTTTCGCGTACCAGTAGGGTTTGGCCTTCTTCCCACGCATTATTCACGTACCAAGGAACCTTTGGCACCGTTATCTCTTCTACGATCTTGTCCAAATGAGTGAGGGGAAGAGGGGGGAAGAGCGTCGGAGACCTTAGCTGGCCAACTTGAAAAGGGCCAGCGAGCGACAGCATCAGGCGCCCTCCCGTGGGCTCCGCCTCCTACCGCCGTCTGCTGGTATAACCCGCCCCCTTGTCTCTTTTGCCTCCTCTTCTGGAAGCTGGCTGGCAGACGAGCTGGCCTGTGGTTTAGCTGCTTTCTCCTCATGGGGGGAAGCTTTTTTGGAGGGCATCCACGCCAAAGAGGGGGGAGGGGCAGGACTTTGACCCACTCAGTGCGTGCGTGTTGTCTCCCAGCCCTCCCGTCAGCGTGTGTCTCTCGGGCGTGTGGGTTCCTCGGGAGGTAGACCAGACCTGAGGAGAGGGAGTGAGGGGGGGCTAGGGTAGGCATGGCGGACGCGGTGAGCCGACCGCAGGCAGGCTTGGCCCTGCAACCAGCCAGCTGTGGGCCTGCTCTTGCCAGGTGTGTTTGTCCACCCGCAGCCACAGGTGCATTCGAGGACAGATCATGACAAGGCACGGCAGGGGAGGGCAGGGCAGGGTAGTTTGGGGTTGGGAAGAGGGGACAAAATGCATGCAGAGGAGAGGAGAGTAGGCAAGGCAAGGAAGGGGGGAGGCGTGTGTGCTGCTAGTGCTAGACGTCCCTCTCCTTCCTCCCTCCCTCTCTCCCTCCCTCCCTCTTTGTGGCCCTCCCTCTCTCTCTTGCTCCAGCCCTCTAGCTCTGCCTCGTTGGGCAGGCAGGCTCTGCGAACAGCACGCCTCCCTCTGGGCCTGATCCCTTGAAGTGGGTTTCGAAGGTGGTGAATACGTATGAGTCTTTGTAGGAACCCAGTGAAGTACCAATTTATCCTCTACTATTGCCAAAAGGGAGAGGACTTTAACTGTCTAATCAATAATTGAATCTTATCAACATTCGAGAAGTCTCAGCCAAAGACGAGCATTCCTCCTCCTCCTCTTCTCACTAGGCAAGGAGGAGGGGGGGGGGGGGCTGCCATTGGAGGTGCCTGGTGCAATGACGTGGAACAAGAGGGCGTAGGGTGTATGCTGCTCATTCCGAGGCGTGGTGCAAGGGGATGTGTGTGTGGGGCACGCAACAGCGGTGCCTGCACCCTCTTGCGCTCTGGTGTTTGCAGAGGGCAGCCGAGGGGCTTGTGCGCGTTGGGCAACGCCAGCGGTCACCCCTCCTATGCTCCACCAGTCTGGAGATGTGTAAGGGCGACAAAGGAGGCAGCAGTTCCCTGCCACCCCCTCAGTTGGGTGTGTCGTGGGAGCATTTGTAACGGCGACAGTTGTGTGGCGGGGGCAGTGTGCGAGGGGCAACAGAAGCACCAGCTGTCTCCCCCCGTTAAAGAGGCAAATAGCAACGGCTGCCGCCCTCTCGCCTGGTACCCGTTGGGCGCTGGGGTGGGAGAGCGATGGCAGCAACTGCCGGCCTCTAGTTTAGTGTGCATGAGCGAGGGACATCAACAATGGCTGCCCCCCTCAAACTTCGTGTGTGTGGTGTCTGCAAGGGACTGCGTGCGGGGCCTCTGGTGTGCATTGGCGAGATGGCAACGCCAGGGACTTCCGCACCCCCTTGTCTTGTTCCTCGTGCGCACACGAGCGTCTGGCGACAATGCCGCTGCCATCCCTAGTTTACAAATTTACAATGCTTGCGTATCGGCCTCACTTGCCGTACTGATACACTGTATCATTTACGTACACTTATCAACAAAATACTACTTGGGTAGTGGAAGTTGCACTACGTACCTTTTTTCCCTTTGTAGTTCTTAATGTGTTACCCGAGGAAAGATTGAGTTTGCTACCGGTCTTTATTTAATTTGTTTTGCCACATAGACATGAAGTGCACTTTTCATGCTTGATTGTAGTTGTAAGGTCATAAGTTTATGAAGTGCATTTTTGAGTTTTATGAAAGTATGTTTTGATTGTATATTAGTGTAGAGTGCATTTTTGTGATCATTTTGATATAAAGTTCATCGAATTTGGTCAAGTATTGAGAGAGTTACGGATTTTCGAAGTTTAATTAGTTTTGAGGTCAGTTGACGACTGTCCTTAATTCGCGATGAGCGCGACCGTCAGAATGACCGACAGCGTCGAGCGATCTGGCCCGTTAGAATGAACTCGAATCCTCACGTAAGTTTGGCTGACGCGGAGTGCCGACTAGGTCAATTTATCTAGAAGTTTCGGTTTAGGCTAGCGCGCCTAAGATAGAATATTCTAATAATGTCGATGCACGTATGTGGACGTCTATTCGACCCGACACGTCAGATGAGACTGATCTGGCCTACTCACGAAAATTCTGGAAGGGACGATTTGACGAACACTTAGGAAAATCCGTAGCTTCCTCCTAGAGAGGAGCACTTAGGCAGAAAATTATAAATAGGCATAACTTCTTTGTTACTTATCAGTTTTCACTTCTGTAAATTTCTACGGGTTTGTAATGACAAGGCCTTTCATCCTACATCATTTGTGAGCAGTTTCTTGCAACTCAAAATGTTGAGTAATTTTCCTAAGCTTTCTTAGTGATATGCCGCTGCACTCTTTAGTATGATTGCAAGTAGTTCTTTTCCTCGTGAGTCACCACGCTTCCACTAGGGCACTCTGCCCCTTTCAGTAGTTATAATACTTGTTTTTAAGAAGGTAAATCAAAATGTATCGAATGTACTTTTGCGTGATATTTGTTGCGAGAGAGTGTACCTATTATATACCACTACATTCAAGAGTACATTTTAGCAAAATATACTATACCTACGTTATTTGATGTGCATTCTTTGTAATTCAACATGACTGTAGTGGCATGTGACCACAAATGCTTTTGAGAGATGGAGGATTTCTTGTACCGTTTTGAGTAGCGAGATTATGTACTTACTATCACATATCATTAGTGAGTAAATACACATAACATGTCGCCATTGCTATCCGTTTGACGATGTCGCACGCGCAGCGCAAGTCACGGCCGCCCAGGTATGGAAAGTCAGCATTGACCTACCAACAAGAGTACTGATTTTGTCTCAGTCAACGGTCACGTCAAGGTCGTAGTCACTGTAAAAGTGGTCACGACGCGTCAAAACCCCACGTTCAGCAAGGGGTAGGGATTTGACAAAATAGCCAGCCGAAAGGTTAAGTGCAAGGAACCAGCGATGGTTCAAGACACTGGATGCCAAGTAGGGCACTGGTTGGTTGGCCAGCTAAGTCATGTCACCGCAAAGGTGCTGTGAAGGGGTTATGTGCCACCTCGGCTAGGACCCTTGAGTGACCAGCCACACCTTGGACGTTCACTTCAAGCATTGCCAGCCGCAAGCCACATAGGCGTGATTGCCAGCCAGAAGGGCAAGCAGTCACGCGCGACAGTCACGAGGCATGCATACACGCTAAGTGACGATGGTTAAGCTGTTTGAGAGCTGTAAGGCAAGGACGGCATGCAAACTAAGCGCTGTGACTAAGCACTGGCATTCTCAAGAGAGGATGGCATGCGTGGTGCTTAGGAAAGGCGCAAGCCTTGCCCAAAGCTGCCTCATTCTTGCCCGCGCATCTTTGCCAAGAAGCAGAAAGGAGCACAGGCGCAGAAAGAGAGGAGAAGAAGGAGCGCAAAGAAGGAGTTACCAAGGCCACGGGAGTGCAGAGAAGCCACGTTTCTACCGACGCGTGAAGATTCTCCCTCTCATTGCACCATAGAAGTTAGAACTCAAGAGTTCCCAAAGAGGGATCTCGCAAGTAGAAGGTAGAGAGCTTGCGGGATAGAATCTGCTAGTAGCCTAGCACAAATTCACACAAACACCACAAGCATGCGAAAGCACATAAAATGCTGAGAGCTGTGTTAGTTTTCAAGTTCTCAAAACTCTCAATTGTCGAGTTGCTACTAGCAAGAGTAGTATTAACAAGTAAAGCTCTTTGAAAGGGGCAAAGTGCCCTAGTGGAAGCGTAGTGACTCACGAGGAACAAAGCTAGTTGCAATCATACTCAAGAGTGCAGCGGCATATTGCTAAGAAAGCTTAGGAAAATTACTTGACACTTTGAGTGGCAAGAAACTGCTCACAAATGATGTAGGATGAAAGGCCTTGTCATTACAAACCCGTAGAAATTTACGGGAGTGAAAACTGATAAGAAACAAAGAAGTTACGCCTATTTATAATTTTCTGCCTAAGTGCTCCTCTCTAGGAGGAAGCTACGGATTTTCCTAAGTGTTCGTCAAATCATCCCTTCCAGAATTTTCGTGAGTAAGCCAGATCAGTCTAATTTGACGGGCCGAATTGACGTCCACATACATGCATCGATATTACTAGAATATTCTATCTTAGACGCGCTAGGCTAAATCGAAACTTCTAGGTAAATTGACCTAGTCGGCACTTCGCGTCAGCCAAACTTACGTGAAGGTTCGAGTTCATTCTAACGGGCCAGATTGCTCGACGCTGTCGGTCATTCCGACGGTCGCGCTCACCGCGAATTAAGGACAGTCGTCAACCGACCTCAAAACTAATAAACTTCAAAAATCCGGAACTCTCTCAATACTTGACCAAATTCGATGAACTTTATGTCAAAATGATCACAAAAATGCACTCTACACTAATATACAATCAAAACATACTTTTATGAAACTCAGAAATGCACTTTATAAACTTATGACCTTACACTCTCAGTGAAGAACTGAGTGAGCCTAGCCAAGCAGTGAAAATTGCTAAGGCGCGGTGTTGAGCGAAGAGTTCAAACCAGGCCAGCATAGATGCATAGTTTAAGAGTTTTGCAAGCTGTGGCTTTGTGAAAGTTAAGCAAAAGCCTTGGAAGGCAATTTTCTCTGAATCTGGCATTGCCTGTTAAGATGCTTTGACATGATTTCTGCAAACTACAAATTTGTTCACTCAGTAAACCTTCAATTTGGGCGAAAGCCTGTTTGGAAGTAAGACACTTTTGTCCTATGTAAGGGAGACTGAGGAGAGACATACTATTTGAAAATTTTGCTAAGTGTTGGGATGGTGAGAATGAAGAACTGGTTGAGTAGAGGAAAGCACTAAGTGTTGAGTGCTTCATCGCATGATGCAAGTGCAGGAAGACCAAAAATGAGTCAACCTCAGCCAGCCTGCCACCGACACACGTGCAAAGGTCGATCAACACGGTTGATTCCCCATGTGCAGCAATGCACTGACCAGTCGACCATGGACTCCTCGCACGTGAGAAGGACCACCGACACATCAACCAGGTTAAAGGCACACGTGCTGAGAAGCTACGCACGTGCCGAGGGCCCGACACTGTTAGGCACAACAAACATACCAATAATATCTTGGTATTCTAATATGATGTCTATATATGAAGATATTACAATTCCTGCCAATATTTAAAAAAAGTTATAAAGTACATTGTGTGTAGTTTTTAGTTCCATAAGGGTATTTATATGCTCGGCGGGATTTGTTTACATTGGCATAGATTCTTGGGCCATTAAACTTCACGAAAGTGGGCCTAAAATTGACGCACCATTGAAGTTTGGTAACCTTGCTCCTATTTTCCGCGTAGCATGACTTCGGTACCCTATAGGTGACCTCTAGTCGAGTTTGATTCTCTTAAGGGTAAATCTACTTCGTACCAATGGAATTTGGTAAGTTTTTCTTTCTCTAACAATTTGTGTGGCAAATTGTTTGTGCATGTAACATATTAATTTGCATGGTAGCAAAATTTTTGCTTACCTTTTGTATTTTTTGCTCTCACCTCCCCTCCTTGCGCATCAATCCTGCGCATATACTGTAGGTACAAAATAAATTGAAAACTAGACAACAGGGTTCTTGAGTCATTCAACATCAATAATGATCAATTACAGCTAAAAAGTTGGCCCCATTCGCCAGACGCTTGTCAGTATGCTTGCCGCCACTCTTACTACATACAAAGAATATATATAGTATTTTTTATTTGGCAAGCCGTTGTGTTCCACTAAGCTTTGGTCTTGCATGAGCCTATGTTTGAGGTGCCATATAGAGGTTGGTCATCAGCGTGGGATGTTCTCGCACCGTTAGAGCAGGGTACAATAAGGAGGTTATTAAGTACCAGTGGACTTTGGTACTACATGGATCATTAAGCAAAATAAACTAGTGGAAGCTAGGGAAATATTTGCTGGTATGCAAAATGAATGACAAATCATGGCAATTTTTGCTGGTACGCCAAATGAATGGCAAACTAAAACCAATACGCAAAATAAATGGCAAGCTATAGGGCTATTTTGGTGGTGCAGGGAATGAATGCAAAAGTAGGGCAATTCTTACTGGCACGCGAACAAGGGCAGTTGCCAGTATCTAGTGCAAGGTACAGAATGGCGAAGGCATTTTTTTAGTACGCGGATTTCATGTATGGCAAAGGCAGTTTTTGTTGGTACGTGGATTACAAGGAGTTTCCAATGGTACTCAAAATGAAGGCAGTTTGTGATGCATGATACGTGGAATTAATGATGGGCACAGGTATTCCTTATTTGTGCGCAACATGGGAAGCTAAGTTTTGTCCTACTGGTACGCGTGTGCACGTGGAATGAATGGCAACATAGTGGTACGCAGAATGTGGGAAGCTTTTGGGGCATGGTAAGCTGAATAAATGGCAAGGGCAATTTTGACTGGAATGCGTAATGATAATTGGCAGGTTAGATTAACCAAGTGGTACGCAGAATACATGGAAAAGTAGGGAAGTTTCTACGGGTTAACCGGTACGCGGTTCTACTGGTACGCGTAATGAACGGCAAAAGCGTGTTTAGCGGTATGCGGTATGAATGGCAAGGACAGATTTTACTGGTGCACGAAATATGTAGCAAAAGTCACTTTAAACATGTTTATGCGGAATCAGTAGCCAGTTTTACAAGGTACGCGAAATAAAATGGCAAGGTACTTTTAAACAGGTCCATGGAATAAATGGTGAGGTCACTTTTCACGGTTATGCGGAATAAAAAACGGGGTCAATTTTACCAGGGACGGGAAATGAATAGCGGGGTCACTTGTACCAGGTACACGAAATAAATTGCGGGGTCACTTTTACTAGGACGGTGAATAATGGCGAGGTCACTTTAAACACGTATGTGGAATACATAGCGAGGTCAACTTTCAAATGTACGCGGAATAAATAGTGAGGTCACTTATACGAGGTACGTGGAATGACTATCAAGGTCACCATTAACAGGTACGCGGAATAAACGGCGAGGTCATTTTTACCAGGTACGCGGAATAAATGACGAGCTCACTTTAAAAAGGTACGCGGAATAAATAGCGGGGTCTCTTCTATAACAGGTATGCGCGATAAATAGCGGGGTCCCTTGTACCAAGTACGGGGAATCAATAGCAGGGTCACTTGTATCGAGTACGTGGAATAAATGGTGAGGTCACTTTCAAGTTTCAATAGGTACGCGGAATCAATGGCGAGGTCACTTTTGACAGGTACGTGGAATGATTGGCGAGGTAATTTCAAGAGGTACGCATAATAAATAGAGGGGTCTTTTTTATTGGGTACGTGGAATAAATGGCGAGGTCACTTTTAACAGGTACGTGGACGTGGAATATATAAAGAGGTCACATTTCAGGGTACGCGGAACACATAGCGGGGTTACTTTTACCAAGTACGGGGTATAAATAGCGGGGTCACTTGCACCAGGTACGTGGAATATATGGCGGGGTCACTTTTAACAGGTTTACGCAAAATAAATAGCGGGGTCACTTTTGACAGGTACACGGAACAAATGGCGAGGTTTTCTTTAGAAGGTACGTGGAATAAATGGCGAGGTTACTTTTAACGGGTACGCAGAGTAAATAGTGAGGTCGCTTTAACAGGTACGCGGAATATATAGTGGGATCACTTTTACTGTTTAAGATAGAGGGAACTGTTGCTTGAAATATGCTCTCAATCAAGAGGAGGATGAAGCATATAAATATGATAGTTCCAACTTAATGTCACAGATGAGTAACATTCAGACAACTTCTGCATTTCCCCCTTCCAAATTCCAAGTACACCCTTGGGCGTCTTCTCAGCGCGCATGTCAGCAGCTTTGCATGCGGACCATCTTGCGTCCGCTCAAACTGCTCACTGCCCACGTTGCATGATTCTAACTCCTAAGTGGCATACCAGCCACTAAATTTTTTTTGGCAAGGATATTTCGTGTAGAATCAATGCAATGTACATCACACCTTCCGGACTAATTGTACCTTCCATAGCCGCATTTTTATACTCCTATTTTTCACCATAAGTAGGAGTCGGCCTATCTTCATTATTGCGTCACTGCATACATCCTAACATGGCAATGTTGAGAGATTTGACCACAATGTCTAGCTAACTGAACTAAAGTCATACTAGAGTCTCTACAGCCTACATTATGTCCCAAGCCTTCAACATATGTCCAGCTGTCGACCAGACGTCGTTGTTGAATGCGCCTCGTCAAACAACATGCAGGAGTTACAAGTACATTTATTCAGTATTTGAAGTGGATCATATGCGGCTCCTGATCGCTAGTCAAAGCTCTACTTATGAAGAATGCAACTCCCAACATGTATAAATTGTAACCCGGCATGAGTATGAGCTTGCCTAAGGTGGCCGACTGCGCAAGATAAGCAAGAAGAAATCAAAGATGAAGCGTGATGGCCAACTTCAGTACCATTCTTTGGCGTGACCACATCCATTTGCAAAGGCCGTACTTCAACATATGGAAGGCAAGGCCCACACAGCAATTAACATTCCACATCTTGGAGAGGAGAAAGGGCTTGCGGTGCCAACTGCTGATGCAAATGAGGCACGGGCAATTTTGCGCTTCATCAAATATGCATATGCTGTCATGCAGCAGATCCCTTAAGACTGCAGATCATAAAGCTGGAGCATTACTTCATCAAGCATTCACCAGACACGTTCATGCGATTATCCAAATCAGATGATATCAACTGAATGAGAAAGCTACTTTATTTAGCATGAGAGATTGACATCCTGCTCTTGCTTCTACGTGGCTTCTATAACTACAAACTTTACAAGAAGATGGGAAACTAATGAAGAGAGAACAAAAGAAAAGGAAAGAAGAGTCTCAAATAGAAAACCTGTACCCATCCGGGGCCATCACACTACTCAAGTCAAAATGAAAAGAAGCTAAGTAACAGGGAAAAAGTTCATGCTAATGGAAATCCGGCCACTTTTACATCCAGAGGTCGGAGGCCCTCTGATAGCACCAAATGGGGAACAAGAGAGTGCCACACTTCAGATTGTGTTTGGCTTCCTCCAGCCCCTGCGCAGCCGCCTTCGTCCACCAGGCATTGGCCCTTCGGCAATCCTTTCCCTCCTTCCCCACCTCTCCCCGCCAGAACATGTACCCCACCGCGCTCTGCGCCCAGGCGTGGCCGCGCCCCGCTGCCTGCATGTAGTACTGGAAGGCGAGTGCCTTGTCGGGCACATTTTTCGTCAGCTTTTGATGGTAGGCCAGCTGTCCGAGAAGGTAGTGGGCAACCGCGTCCCCCTGCTTGGCAGCTCTTTTCAGGAGCCAATATGCAGCGGGCACGTCACATCTCGTGCCAACTCCATGCACGTAATGGGCAGCCACTGCCACCTGTGCCGCCGCGAGGCCGTCGTCTGCCACCTTCTTGTACCACTTGAAGGCCTCTTCATCGTCCACCTCCACGCCGTTTCCGGTCTCGTAGCACTCGGCGAGAGCCATGCACGACGGCCAGTGCTCCTTGCCAGCTGCCATTCCGAGCCAGTAGGCTGCCTCTGTCACGTTAACGGGGACTCCGTTCCCCTGCTGCAGGGCCTTGGCCAGCTTGTGCTGCGCCTCCACGTGTCCTTGCTCGCTGGCCCGCCTAAGCCAGAGGGCTGCCAGTTGTGCGTTCCTGGGCACGCCTATCCCCTCAGCACACAACTCGGCCATGATAAATTGCGCCTCTGCATGCCCCCGCATGGCTGCGCGATGCACCCATGTGGCGCCTTCGGCCTCGTTCGTCGTCGTTAGGAACAGATTTGCGCCACCAAGGGCCTTCCTCACCGACTTCTGCTGAATGCTGACAGCCACGGTGGCATCTTCGAGCAGAGTTGACCCGTCCAATGAGGCCATGCCAAGCTCGTACTGAGCTACTGCATTGCCCCGTTGGGCTCTCTTTGTCAGGCTCTCACCTTTAGTGGCGTGGATCAATAAAATCACAAGGAGCTCGACAATGAAAAGCCCTAGAAAAAACAGAGTCCATGAAGAAATTCAACTCCGTTCTCGCTCATTTTGAAAGCCTTTGATGGAGTCCCTGCAGTTGCAGTTGCAGTGGTGGTGGTGTGAGAAATGTCAATCCAAAAAAAAACCAAACAAACACGAGGGGCAGGGAGGGGGGGAGGAAAGGAAGGGCGGGAGGAGCATTTGAAGAACATCCTATATGCACGTGCAAGCTCATCATTTCCTTCAATCGATTTCAAACAAAGCAATCGTTTGGTAATTTTCTTCTATGCACCCGTACAGAAGCATTAGCAAACCTTTGCCCCAGAAGAATCGTAAATGAGTTAGCCTCCAGCCACTTTTTTCTAACAAAGTAGAAATGTGAAGACTGCCATGCACATCGTACATATTCACAGTCTATCAATCGACCATATAGTCGATATATAGCAGGATTCCTTGGCAGCATGCAGTTATAGTAGGGAAACTCAAGTATATGTTTCCACTCAGATGCAGAGGTCAGAGAGGCACAAGAAAAGTCAAGCGTCTACTTGCCTCCTTGCCGGAAAGAAAGGGCCAGCGTACAAGCTCTATCTGCAGTTGCATCTCCGCATCTACTACAGCTCGTTCTCAACTATAGGGAGTGATAACGTCGTATCCTTACTTGTTTTATTGGGCTTCTTGGAGTCCTGCAGCTTCTTGACAGAAGAATGAAGATCTCTAGTGTCTGCCTCAGAGGCTCAAAAAATGAGCTCGTTGGTACCCTCCCCGCTGCCAGCCATTACATTTTGTGGAAGCACTTTGGATGCTTCCCTATTTTTGAGCTCGCCTGCAAGAGACCCGCTGCCAGCCCCTTCTGGCGGAAGAATCTGCTCTAAGATTTTTGACTTTCCACCAAGCTTTGCATGCTCATTGTCAGATGCAAGTATTTCTCCTCCCAGGTCACACATGTTAGTTTGTGCTTTAAGTCCTTCTTGGAGTTCACAGGTTGTCAAGTATGGTCGTAAACCTTTCGCCTCATGCAGATCACAATCAAGGCGGTCTGTGTGCCCACCCATATTACAAGTGTTGAGTGATTCTAAGAGCGAAAACTTGCTCTCGACAGAGGCGCTGACAAATATGTAGTACCAGTCCAGATGCATATCAGTCGCCCCGCTTCAGTGCCTGCGAACTTTGAGCCATATCGAGGTAAGTTGATAACTTGCATACGAAGACATCCATGAAGTGGGGACGACAAGTGGAGGACTCAGAAAAGACGGGCGATCTCAGGCGTTCTTGGGCGTTCTGGTCATTCTGGGCTGTTTCGGGCAATTTCGGGTGATTTCGAGCATTCCAATCTAATCTCGATACAGGTCAAAGGCTCCAGGAATATATAAGATGCGACTGAGATCGACTGGATTGGTCTGGATAAGCGGAACAAGGCCAGCCGAGGTCAACCGCAGTCAGCTCTTAAAACTTTTGAGCTCGCGTGTGGGGAGGTAATGGTCAGCAGTGATAGGCAAAAGTGGGAAAAGTAGGTATAGCAGTATTCAAGTGGGGTAACTATTAAAACCGGTTTTAAATATTTATCATTGCTTATAAAAAGTCATTTTGTTGTTGTATCCCTTTCCACCTTCCTTCCCTTTGCTCCATTTTTGAGTGGGGTTGGTATTTTGTTGGGGGTTTGCGCATGTGCATGTGAGGGAGGGTGTGTCAGTTCTATTTATTCGGGGCAGCAGCTTCTAGTCTTTAGTGCATGCTTTTATGTAAAATTTTGGGTCAATTTTGGTGGGTGAGAATTTCAAAATATGCAATTATTCTCTATCTTTCCGTTTAGAGTTGTAGGCAACAGACTTTATGTCCTAGAATGCAGATGGTACTAATTTCCTACTAGGCAGCTTGTAGAACGTGTGATTAGAACTCAATTTTAGTGTTCAAATTTACGATTTGATAGTATGTAGGTGGCTAGACTTAGTGCTGTGATGTGCAGTTTTAAAGCAATGACCCCTATATCTTAAGTCTGCTCTACGAGGGAGCTGTCTTTTCCTCCTCCCTCCACCTCCTCCCTTACGCGTTCTCTCTCGCCTGTTCCTCTCACCCCCCTCCTCTCCATATCCTCCCCCTTGTTGTTGCTGCTTCCAGATGCGTGCCCCGCCTCTCTCCGTCTTGGGTTGTGGGGTGTCGCCTACCTGCTGTTGCTGCTGAGTGCCACACACGCCCCCCTTCCCCCAGCCCTTCCTCCCCTCAAGTGCCCCACGGGCCCCCCTCAGGCTCTCTGACTTCACGGCCAGCTGTGCAGGAAGTATGCAAAGCCCTCCTCTTTACTCGAGGGGCCTGCCTGCTTGCTTATCCAGCTACATTAGCAAGGAGGGAGGGAGCAAGATGAGGGATGGCAGACTGGATGCAGGCCTGGGTGCTGGAGACGGGAAAGAGGGGGAGGACAGGAAGAGGGACAAGGTGAGAGGGAACGCGAGAGGGTAGCACAGCATCAGAGCGTAACCCACCTCTGCTCATGCGGAGGGCTGCGTGCGTGCTAGCGTGCTGGCTGGGTGGCTGAGGGGGGGGGAAGGGGGGGCAGGCAGGTGAGCAGCGCAACGGGAAAGGTGCCGTCGCAGGCGCAGGGCGTGTCTGCTGCGAGCAAGCATGCGCTCCAGGGCTACTTCCGCTCCCTGCGCTACAAGGCGCGCCTGTGCGTGCGTGTCTGTGCACATGTGCGCGTGCCTGCGTGCGTGCATGTGCATGCGTGCATGTGTGTGTGCACGCGTTTGGTCCGCTTGCTCGTTTGCTTGTGTTGCCTGCTCCCTCCTGTCCTATCCTCCTCTCTTCCCCGGCCCCTTTCTCCCCTGTCCCAGCCACGGTCCCTCCTTCCTTTCTCCCCTTCCCCCTGTCCCATCCCCTTCCCTTCCTCTATTTCTGTGTTTGGTGAACCGTATTGCTCCTCCTCCTCCTCCTCACGCCTCTTC
The DNA here is from genome assembly GCA_009602735.1 of Mesotaenium endlicherianum. NCBI lineage: Eukaryota > Viridiplantae > Streptophyta > Zygnematophyceae > Zygnematales > Mesotaeniaceae > Mesotaenium > Mesotaenium endlicherianum. Next base: position 557,722 of record WELA01004248.1, on the reverse strand, counting down.
TCTCCTCCTTCCCTCCTCTCTAGGATAGCAGGCGTGGGGGGTGCAACCGAAGGGGAAGGGAGGAGGGAGGCGGGGGGAGAGAGTCTTTTGTTTCATTTAGCTGCCTGGGGCAGCCGCTGCTCCTCATAAGAAACCTCTCTCTTGGAAAAGTAGGAACAGCTAGAGACTTCTTACCAAAAGAACGCTTACGGCTTGCTCCGCCCCTCCCCCTCCCCCTCCCCCTCCCCCTCCTCCTCTC